>CM077440.1:17743632-17901132 GCA_039654765.1 Mylopharyngodon piceus | reverse complement strand
GCTTTGATCACAGGAATAAATTACATTTTAACATGTAAGAAAATAGAAAACACTTATTTTAAATCACAATAATATTTCAGAATTTTACTGTATTTTTGCTCAAATAAATGCAGCCTTGGTGAACATAAAAGACTTCTTTCAAAAACCTACTGACCTCAGACTTTTGAACGGTGTTGAGCTTTTAATTCTCTAGCTTACTGTCCAAAAATCAAACCCAAACAACAACTTCCTATTCAACAACTTATTTTTGTCCCACAATCACCCATTAGATTCCCATCAAGCCCTTAACCAAACATTCCTCAAAGAGGCTGCCAGAGGACTGTGAATTAGCATAAAACTGCCATGTCCCATACGTCAGAAGAGAGCTTTAATGATTTCTGCCCGCTCTTGGTCGTGTTTTGGAAGGAAGTCGTGAACCCAGCGCAGGGAGAGGCAATGCGTGGACTGCTATTGCTCCCAGTGTAATTTGAAGCAGATTCTGACGTTTGGGGTATTGAGCTCATCATAATTTCCTTTCATGCTCATCTTCGATCCCTGACATTACTCTAAACACAGGCATAAGGAGGCCACATGCAAACAAACATGATCATTATATTTGTATACGGAATTGCTGACTTTAAAACAACAGCCTTTTTTTTTCTTTTTTTTTTTTTTTTAAAGTCAACAGTTTCCAAACAGGTTTCCTGAACACTTTCCCTTATCTGCAATCCATTTATAATTAACAATTGCAATTAATTGTTAATAAATAATGCATTTCCCTATCTGCCATGATAAGTAAATAAATAAATAAATGACCACAAAACAGATAATCCTACCCCAAATATTTATTTATTTATTTAAATTACATAAGTTAAATTGTTACAATTAAGTTATAATATAAGGGGCTGTTTACACACCACTGTTTTCAACTAAAAACTGAACACTTTTATGCGTTTTGGCCGTTCATTTACATGACAACGGCATTTTGGCAGCCCAAAAATGCAAACTTTTGAAAACGGGTTTTAAAGTGCAAGCTTTTGAAATACTGTTATCGTCGATGTGTAAACTACAAAAACGTGAATTTGTGAAAACATCATGCGCATGCGAATAACGTGTTCAGTCTACAGGCGTGTAGTTTCATTACAAAGTGACATTGCCATCTACTGGTCTGGTAGCAGAATATAACGTTTTTAGTCGTTTTAGGCGTGTTGCACAAGTCCTGAAAAGTGAAGCCAAAGCGCCTGGATCGCCCCCAGGTGGTTGGTCCCAGTATAGGTCATAAACCCCACCCTCTCCATGTAATTTAATGGGACTTGAGACAAACTAAACAATTAAATTACACTTCAAATAATTTTTTTCCAAAGATGGTTTCTGTCATTTCATGTAATTTTTATTACGCTGATGTAAGTTCAAGTGTTCGTTTTTTTTTTTTTTTTTGATGCTATAAAAATGTGGGTGTGAGGTCATGATTGACAGCTTCTCTGAGCAAAGTAGTCACTGAGGCACCAACAGACTTTTTTCAGGATTTTCGGGAGGAGAATCGGGGTTCTGAATCCGCACAAGATGTCAGCGCCATATTGGGACATTGGCTCCTTCACTTTTCTACAATGTAACAGAGTGGAGGTGCGTCGTCCATATTTTTTTACAGACTATGGTGTGAACGGGATCGTTTTGACAATGTTGTCGTCTGTACACGAAAAAACACAAAGGAAATTTTTTTCCATTTTTAGTGCATCATTGTCGTGTAAACATACCGTTAGTTACAATTTTATCTTGTACCAAAATGCATAAAAATATAGAAAGCAATTACAGAAATAAAGCAACACTTTCATGTTTATTTTAGGTGAACTTTTGAAAACGGGTTTTAAAGTGCAAGTTTTTGAAATACCGTTATACCAATACCGTTATCGTCTCTGTGTAAACTACAAAAACGCAAATTTGTGAAAACATCATGACGTGCATGCGAATTACGTGTTCAGTCTACAGGCGCGTAGTTTCTTTACAAAGATCGCCATCTACTGGCCTGGCAGAAGAATACAGCGTTTTTAGTCGTTTTCGCAGATCCGTGTGAACCAAGCATGCTGCACAAGTCCTGAAAAGTGAAGCCAGAGCATCTGGATCGCCCCCAGGTGGTTGGTCCCAGTATAGGTCATAAACCCCGCCCTCTCCATGTAATGTAATGGGATGTGAAACACCCAACTCACTACTGCACAGAATCAGGTTCTGAATCAGCACAAGATGTCAGTGCCATATTGGGACATTGGCGGCTTCACTTTTCTACAATGGAACAGAGTGGAGGTGCGTCGTCCATATTTTTCTATGGTGTGAATGGGGATCGTTTTGACAGTGTTGTCGCCTGTACGCGAAAAACGCAAAGGAGCAAACGCAAAAAAACTTTTCCATTTTTAGTACATTGTTGTTGTGTAAACTGACTATTTTATCTTGTACCAAGATGCATAAAAATATAGAAAGCAATTACAGGAATAAGGCAACGCATCCATGTGTGTTTATTTTAGGTGAACTTTTGAAAACTGGTTTTGAAGTGCAAGTTTTTGAAATACCGTTATCGTCACTGTGTAAACTACAAAAACGAGAATTTGTGAAAACATCATGCGCATGAGAATTACATGTTCAGTCTACAGGCACGTAGTTTCTTTACAAAGTGACATCGCCATCTACTGGCCTGGCAGCAGAATACAGCGTTTTTAGTCATTTTCGTGGATCAGTGTGAACCAAGCGTGCTGCACAAGTCCTGAAAAGTGAAGCCAAATCGTCTGGATCGCCCCCAGGTGGTTGGTCCCAGTATAGGTCATAAACCCCGCCCTCTCCATGTAATGTAATGGGACATGAGACAAACATGATTTATATTTTTTACAGTCTATGGTGTGAACGGGATTGTTTTGGCAATGTTGTTGTCTGTATGCAAAAAACGCAAAACATTTCCATTTTTAGTACATTGATGTTGTGTAAACGTACCGTTAGTTACAATTTTATCTTGTACCAAGATGCATAAAAATATTGAAAGCATTTACAGAAATAAGGCAACACTTCCACGTGTTTATTTTAGGTGAACTGTCCCTTTAAGGTACATTTGTAAGGTGTAGCGTAGAGATTGTCTGGCTAAGAGATCAGGGAACACTTTGACATTCCAGTCTTTCATATGCAGGAATCAGAGCAGTGGCTCCATCACTGGCTCGTATGCCAGCAGGCATCTGTTACTGATCTGCCTGGCTGGTAAGTGATTCCTCATAAACATCGCTCACCAGTTCATTAGCAGTGTGTGTGTGTGGACTGGTAAGTTGGCCTGATGAATGCAGTGTGGTAATGCCCTTCACAGTTCCTCTGTCTTAGGGCTTCCCGCCTGAGAGAGACAAACAGTGGAGGGAACAACAACTAGTGGGCTCTCTTTTGAGTACCGGAGATTTTATTTATTAATTTATTTTATAATAATCATTTACAAATCATTAAGCTAAAACAAAATAAAGTGTCTAGCACTGCAGACAAAAACTTAATAACCCACAAACTGAGAAAAAACAATGCAGTAAATTGCAATTACCCAATGCAAACAACATTTTTTTTTTTTTAAGATCATTGATGATTTGGTGTGTATGCATCTACTGTATGTGTCATTACGTGTTTGCGCATATGCATGCATGTGGTAACTTATGACATCATCATCGTCCTGTCCAAATTTCATAGTATAAGCCTCTGTAAAATGGTCATGTCTGTTCTGCTATTTTAACCGATTTGTGACAGATTGGTTAACAAGCCAGGAATGTCACTGGGTTGATTGTGAATTTGGCCAGGGGCTTCGTTTCACATCAAGAGACGCTCGGGCCTGTTTGTTTACAGATGATCTTCTGACAAATGTGAAAATGTGCTAAAACATTAACCAAGATCACAGACCCAAAAGATTTTTATATTTATATTCATATTTTGCAATGAAAATGTTATGTCAATGTCTCAACTTGATGCCTATTTATTTGTTTGTTTGTTTGTTTTATATTTCACTTTTAAAATATGAAAGACATTACACCACAATAATTATGAGAACTTGTTTCATAGCTGATGATAAACTATGAAACTGAATTATGAACAAATCTGCTTATTTTAAAAACCCGACAACAGAATAATGATAATGTAATATTTTTTTTAAAAAAGTTTTAATAAAATATATTTACCTTCTACATTACTTGTTTATGTAGTATTTTTGTTTAAATCATTAAAAAAAAATTGTTTTAAATAAATGTTTTTAAATAAAATATTTATTATCTTCTAGATTACTTGTTTATATTTAGTTTTTATTTATTTATTTAAATCATTAAAAGTATTTGTTTTAAATAAATGTTTTTAAATATATTTATTATCTTCTATTTAGTTTTTATTTGTTTATTTATTTAAATTATTAAAATTATTTGTTTTAAATAAAGGTTTTTAATAAATAAAATATCTTCTAGATTACTTGTTTATATTTAGTATATTTGTTTATTTATTTAAATCATTAAAATTATTTGTTTTAAATAAAGGGTTTAAATAAATAAAATAATATCTTTTTGATTATTTATTTATTTATTACAGTTTTAAAAACATTTGACAACAGAATAGATGTTTATATACAATTTTGAATTTTTTTACATCACTTAAACATGTAAACAAATTACAATTTTAACAATATTTCAAGTGTAATTTATGAGATTTGTTGTATTTTGAGTCCAATCTTACTTTGTAAAAGGCATAAAGTTATCATACTGATTTCAAAGTGAAGGATTCATTAGTTTGAATATACATTGAACCAAACACTATAATAACATCTTAGTTGATAATTCAATATACTTTATTTTTGACAAAACATCCCATGTTTCGGTCGTGACTACACATTTTCGGTAATAACAGTAATGTATTGGTAGCGACCCCATCACATTACAGAATTTTAACTTTTATTTATTTTTAATTTTTATTTATTTATTTAAATCATTAAAATTATTTGTTTTAAATAAAGGGTTTTAATAAATAAAATAATATCTTTTTGATTATTTATTACAGTTTTAAAAACATTTGACAACAGAATAGACGTTTATATACAATTTTGAATTTTTTTACATCACTTAAACATGTAAACAAACTTGTGCAAAAAACAAGCAATCAAACTGGGGTGAAGTATGCTGATCAGATTTTTCTTAAACTTTATGACCTTTCCCTGACAAAGGAACACGGTGTTTACATGACTTTACATGTTGTCAGGTTATTAAGCATAATCTGTCCAACATTGTGCATGTAATCCAGAAAATAACAATAAAATACTGTACATCCAGCTGATTTTATGTGCTAACAGTTGAATGATAATGAGAACGTAACATCAGGTTAGCATGCACATCACCGTTCCTGAGCTCATTACAAATTTAAAATGACATAAAAATGGCATGCTCTTCATTTTACTGTCTCCATACACAAATTATAATGACAAAATGACAAAGTAGTTGTACATTGTACGTTTCTGTTCTTCTACGAGCCAAACCCGTACAGTCTCCTCATTATCAGCTCGGCCCATGTGGTTCAACTTTTCACCCTTCTCTTCTCAGTGGGGCCCGAACGCTAACACAAACACACACCTGCGTTCTATTAGGACATCAAGCCATCCATCCCAATAGCCAAAGATAGCACTATCTCAATCAGTGGGAACACTGGTAGCTGCAGAGCTTCCCTGTGAGTAAACATATGAAGTTCTGGTTGAAGGGAGGGTCGTGTTGCAGACAGTCCATGAAGAAAAAAACCATATCTCCGCTTCAGGAGCAGCACCATATTGTCACCATATTTTAGCCTTCAGCCTCCTGACTTGATTCTTCTCAGTGGCTTTAGTTTGGTGCATAATCTGTAGAGCTCAGTGGGAAAATGCTCAGAAATAACATCCTTTAAGGGCCATTCTACAGAATTGGTTCAAAGTCAGAGTTGGAAACGTCTTGATAAATTTGTGGAAAAAGACATTTTTTTTTATGTATGCAAATTGTATAATATCCAAGGTACACATTTCTAGTAATTGTACAGTTAATTCTCATGTTGTATTTTCATAAAGTTTTGGAATATTTTTCCTCTCCCCAAATTTGTCACTACCGAAACACAATAATAAATAATTTAATAAAAAGGCTTATATTGACCTTATTAAGATTTTGTTTACATCTACCTTGTAAATATATTCTTTTGCTATTTAAAAAAAATAAAAATGTTTTTACAAGTAATCAATAGCAATTACAATTTTAACAACATTTCAAGTGTAATTTATGAGATTTGTTGTATTTTGAGTCCAAGGCATAAAGTTATCATACTGATTTCAAAGTTAAGGATTCATTAGTTTGAATATACATTGAACCAAACACTATAATAACATCTTAGTTGATAATTCAATATACTTTATTTTTGACATAACATCCCATGTTTCAGTCGTGACTGCACATTTTCGGTAATAACAGTAATGTGTTGGTAGCGACCCCATCACATTACAGAATTTTAACTCTCATACTAAAACATTAATGATTTGCATAATAAAACATACTAAAATGCTAATGATTTGCATAACTGTACTAAAATTTTGTTTATTTCCCCCAAATAAACGATTATGTGTTCCCTTTTGTTACTTCCAAAACAATGATGTCACTACCGAAACATTCACGACTGAAACGTGGTGAAGTTTTGGCAGTGACAATTTTAGATACTTTTAGCATATGGTTAGTTAGCACAGTTCTGAAAAGGTGTACACGCATAAAAACTAAATTTTATCGAATAACCCCCAAAAAACAATGATGATGTTTCGGTTGTGACTGTTTCATTAGTGACAATTTTAGGTACTTTTGAGCCTAGCTCAAAGATGCTAATCAGCACATGGTTAGCTAGCACAGTTCTGAACAGTTGTACACACATAAAAACTAAATTTTATTGAATAACACTCAAAAAACAATGATGTCACTACCGAAACAGTCACGACTAAAATATGTGTTGAAGTTTCGGTAGTGACAATTTTAGGTACTTTTGAGCCTAGCTCAAAGATGCTAATCAGCACATGGTTAGCTAGCACAGTTCTGAACAGTTGTACACACATAAAAACTAAATTTTATTAAATAACACTCAAAAAACAATGATGTCACTACCGAAACAGTCACGACTGAAATATGTGTTGAAGTTTCGGTAGTGACAATTTTAGGTACTTTTGAGCCTAGCTCAAAGATGCTAATCAGCACATGGTTAGCTAGCACAGTTCTGAACAGTTGTACACACATAAAAACTAAATTTTATTGAATAACACTCAAAAAACAATGTCACTACCAAAACAGTCACGACTGAAATATGTGTTGAAGTTTCAGTAGTGACAATTTTAGCTACTTTTGAGCCTAGCTCAAAGATGCTAATCAGCACATGGTTAGCTAGCACAGTTCTGAACAGTTGTACACAAAAACTAAATTTTATGGAATAACACCCAAAAACATTTGCTTAATTGTAGAAAAAAAGGTGTTTGGTAGTGATGTTCCTTAAAGTTCCACACAGATTTTCAGACTTTTGAACACATTTAACTCAAAATGATGGTCCTATCTACTATGAAAGAGAGGCTATGAGAGGGAGGGACACAGGAATATTTCCTGATCAAAAAAGTGTGTTAAAATCAGTCTCAGCCAATGGAGTAAAACATACACTGTTTCGGTAGTGACATGAAAATGCGTGACACATTTTTTTACATAAAGTTTCATGATTTAAAAATAAAATGTGAAATAAATATATTTTTAAAAAAATAAATAAATAAAAAATATATTTTTAAAAACAACAATGGAAAAAGTTATTTCAATATCATTTTTACAAGTTGAAATTTAGGTTTTAGGGGTCGGGACAGCCACCTCCCAATTGAAAGTACCCAATAAATGATGCTTTTATATTAAGCTTACTGATATTTTAAATATTATTGTGGGATTCAATAGATAATAGAAGGATCTTAGTAAACATCTAAAATTTGAATTCTTAAATGCTTTTTAAATGTGTTTTTTGGTTGTGGGACAGCAGTTTGCACCAGTTCTGTAGAATGGCCCTCAAAGACCCTTTCCAGTGGTTTCACAGCACTGAGACGATATGGTTTCCGAGTGCTGTCAGTCAAAATCAGTTTGCCTTCGTATGTCCTCCTGCTTAACCTCTGACCCACTGACCCAAAGACGGGTCTCGCAGTGGTCTCCGGTGAGGTTTTCAGGGAAGTTGAAGTAGATGCTGTCAATGGAAAGAGACTCTGGGGAGCAGGGATGTCTAGTCGCCACTGTGGGAACTAATACCACACTAACACCATGGATTATGAGAGGATTAAATGCTTGGATGTAATTGACTGCTTTCGCTCACTGCACGTTGTAGCTCAAGGTGTCACAGTTTGATAGGACTATATGGATCCCTGTCTTTTGGGAGTAGGGCATAAGTGTAGATTATCTTCTAGATTTATTTATTTATTTATTTATTTAAAAAATCTAGAAACATGACTTTAATTATTTTTTTTGTTTTTTCTGTTTTTTTGTTTTTGTTTTTTCTTTTTTATTATTATTTAAAACATTAAATTATTTTCTTAAAGTTTTTAGTAAAATAATATATTGATTATCTTCTAAACTAATTGTTTATATTTTTGTTTGTTTGTTTGTATTAAAATTATTTATTTTAAATGAGTTTTTATTAAATAAAACATTTATCTTCTGGATTGTTTATATTTTGTTTACTTGTTTATGTAAATCATTAAAATTATTTATTTTAAATAAATATTTTAAAAAATATATTTCTTATCTTCTAGATTACTTTTTTATATTTTGTTTGTTTAAATCATTAAAAATGATTTATTTTAAATAAAAAATATAAATAAGATATTATCTTTTAGATTATTTGTTTATATTTATTTATTTATCATATATTTCACATAAAAATCATATAAAATCATATCTTAGAAACTGATTTATTTATTTATTTATTTATTTGGTTGGTTTTGTTTATATTTTATTTATTCGTAACATTAAAATTATTTTATTAATACAAGTTTTTAATAAAATTATATATTTATTATATTCTAAACTATTATATTCTAAACTACTTGTTTATGTTTAAATTTAAATGAGTTTTTAATAAATAAAATATATTCATCTAGATTATTTATATTTTTTGTTTTTGCTTGTTTAACTCATAAAAATATAAAAAATAAAATGATGTTTATATTTTAAATTACTTGTTTTATTTATTTATTACAATTATTAATTTAAAATAAAAGTTTAATACATGTTTTAAAAATATATATATTTAATCAGCAAAATTATATTTTTTTAGATACACATTTATTTATTTATTAAAATTATTAATTTAAAATAAAAGTCTAATACATGTTTTAAAAATATATATATTTAATCAGCAAAATTATATTTTTTTAGATACACATTTATTTATTTATTAAAATTATTAATTTAAAATAAAAGTCTAATACATGTTTTAAAAATATATATATTTAATCAGCAAAATTATGTTTTTTTAGATACACATTTATTTATTTATTTATTAAAATTATTAATTTAAAATAAAAGTCTAATACATGTTTTAAAAATATATATATTTAATCAGCAAAATTATATTTTTGTAGATACACATTTATTTATTTATTAAAATTATTAATTTAAAATAAAAGTCTAATACATGTTTTAAAAATATATATATTTAATCAGCAAAATTATGTTTTTTTAGATACACATTTATTTATTTATTTATTAAAATTATTAATTTAAAATAAAAGTCTAATACATGTTTTAAAAATATATATATTTAATCAGCAAAATTATATTTTTGTAGATACACATTTATATTTATTTGGTTATGGAACCCATTTTAATTTTTTTTTTTTTTTTTTTTTTTTTTTTTTTTTTTTTCACAAGTTTCAATATTTAAGCATATGAAGGCGAAACACATTGTATATGCATTACAGAATGATCAACTTGATGAATATCAGTACCAACTCAGATCTGCATCAGGTGCTGAATCCTCAGTCCTCTGGAGCTTTTAGGCCAGATGACAAGAACAGCTTTCTGATCAGATATGCTTGCGAGAGAGGCCATTACAACAACATCAATAATGAGCGGCCACCTAAGACTGGATACTGGACAGATCAGGCAGCAGACTCTAGAGGAGAGACGTTTATCTAGGCCTGCAGAGGGCAGAGAGTGTTGGAAAAGAGGCCTGGAGAGATTTCACGCTTTGGGCTGTCCAGATGATTTGTGCATGCCGACCCAGGGCTGAAAGCACAGCTACTTGCTGAGAAATGCTCCCAATGGGTTAAACTGATGCAGATGTATCTTAATGCCACACAGACACACACACTCATTGTGCGGCAAACTGATATTCACACACTTTCTCCCAGACTTCAGACATGTCCCAGACATCACATGTGAAGCATCGTTCTAGTTCAGTCAAATTCAACAAACTTCCTCCCTAAATGATCAAATGTTTTATTTATTATTTTTTAATTAGACTATTTTCATTGAGCTTCTTCACTGATTGTTTTAGGGAAAAAATCAATGCTGATTTTCCGTCCTATTCAAATCCTTTGCAATCCAATCAAGTGATCTATTTACTTAATCAGGCTTTAAACATGAAAACAGTGCACAATTGCTTGGCATCAAGCAAATGTGTTCACATCAAATAAATAATTACGCTCCCTGCTTTTTTGGGCGCTCAATAATCTCATCACGATCAAAGAAAATATTTATTTTACATTGTCATCAGCAGAGGCCTATGGACAGCCATTTTTCCATTTAAAAATGTTATTGATATTTAGTTTGTCACTTGAAACCTTTGTTATTAGCGACACCGGTGGCCGTTAAGTGAACTGCAGCCGGCAACTAATTTGCTCGTGCTCGCACACGCGACGTAACATACAAAGGAGTATGTGATTTAAGGTCCCTGTATAATACTTACGGTGAAGTTCTTTTTCATTCTTTGCTTAAAATAAAGTAAAAAGAAGTTGCAGCAATATAGCCAAAGACTATAGATACAGAAAGACGGTTCACTCCTATTAGTTATGAATGGGAGAAACTGCAACGTGCAAAATGGCGGAATAAGTCCCGCCTTCTAAATAAAAGAGCCAATCGCTGATTGATCAAGTCATTGCGTCACTGCAGCTGCCGTTAGAAGCTCCGGTTCTCATAGAAACTTGAGACTGCGCATTGGCTGGTCTAGCCTGAAAAATAAGTTGTTGTTGTTTTTTAAGGCTATTTGAGCCTAAGAAGCAACATTTACAGTTTGTGTCAGATTTGGTTGCTGATTTGAAATATGTTATTTAATTGTGAGTGTGCCAAGCAGACTCCCCCATTCAAATAGATAGGACTTGATCTTGGATGCCCGAAATAGCATTGCATTGCAAATATGGCCGCCGAGTCAACAGACTTTCCTTGAAAGGGACTTTGATATAGCCTACTGTTAACGAGCATCCAGACGGCGTCCACGCTGCTGAGAGCCACAATTAGATGAATATGTAAATATGTGCTGTGCTTTCCTCTCAGTAACAAAATAAACATAACAGAAATGACAACGGTGAGAAGGCAGAACGAATCTGATCATGGCGATGCTGATATGTTTGCACAAGCTTTGCAATTCACCGGCATCATGTCGACTGATTAGGTAATTAAAATTACACTATATGATAGTTTGATTATAAAATAGGCCTATTTGAGACTATAGACTAAATAGGCAAGACTAGTATATAGTTTAAACATTACACTACAGAATGGTTCTTATCATGAACATTGTATTTATAAGTGTTGTTTTCACGTGTCATTGAACGGAAGAGAGGCTCTCGGGAGGGCTAGAATATTGTGTCATTTTTTGTCACGCTAAACAATTAATTACTGTATTTGCACTATTGTAAGAGTAGGTTTAGGATTGGGGTAGGTGTAGATGTAAATAAAATTAATTTATTGTTATTTTATGGCGAGATTTTGCGTCACTTCTGGCCATAGCACAACCGCCTAAGTCACATCCTTTTGATTTTCCCGGCAAAAACGTCCCGAGTCCTTAACAAAAAAATCAGTCTACAGGCTTTCATAGACAACCTAGGAAGTCGGGGAAGGTCTTGTTTTTTAAGTTTCGTTGCAAGCTGTTCACACATTGGTAATAGAAAGCAAATAATACGTGAAAATACTCACATACAGTATATCCCTTTTAAAGGGATAGTTCACCCAAAAATGAACATTCTGTTTTTCATCATTTAGACATCCTCAAGACATGTATGACTTTTTGAAAAATGTCTTGTGTCCAGTGTTGTTTTGGACCACATTGACTTTCATTGTACAGACATAAACATTCCTAAAAAAAAATCTTCTTTTGTGTTCCACAGAAAAAATAAAGTCATACAGAACGACATGAGAGTGAGTGAATGATGTCTGAATTTTCATTTCTGGTTGAACTCTTCAACCTCTTTATCAGTTGATGGGCATTGAATTGAATTTGAAGCATTACGCATACACCATTACACACTTGTAGAAGACCATTTGCTAGTAAAAGAATCATTGCTGGAAGTTTTCAAAACAATTTAGCGAAACCATGCATGAAAGAAAGCAGTTTTGGCAAGAACTAGGAGCCATTTTTTTTTCTTCAGCGCTGTCACCAACTTCTGACAGTACTGTAAGTGCTGACATTAACCCTAAATTTGTTTTCACTGTTTGGGAATATTATGTAGTTTGAAGCACTTGAGTGAACGGCTACTCATCGGTTCACGTTGACTGGGTAGAGTTAGTTTTTGTGAAATTACGTGGTGTGCATCCACATCTGGCAGGGAGTTTCTGCACACCCCCCCGAGTCTGTATAAGTGTCTCTGAACATCTGTGTTTCCAGACCCCACATTGTTTTTTGCTTCACGTTGCTTTTTTTTCTAGCGTCTCCCATGTTGGCTCTCTTATTCCTCTGGGTTTACCTTTGCAAATATTCTCAAGCAGGTCTGCAGCTTTCCAGCATCTCTCAGGACGATCCCTGGAGTTTGGAAGATTCTATTTAATCTATTTATGTGTTTGTTTGTTTTTTTTGTATTGTAAAATGTGCTGAAGCGTTCAGGCATTTCGCATGTTAGCACAGTACGCTACAGGGTAAATGACAAAATAACTGTTACATGAAAAATACACTGGATAGACAGGCATTTAATCATTATTTCCCTGCCTCTGATCTGAGACTAAGTGTGCGCCCACCGACTTTGTCAAAGGTATATTAAAACATTTCTATAATGTTTCAGTGTTTAGGAACTAATAACATTTTGTGCTCTGTAGTGGTAACTTTCATAAGATTATATAGTCAAAATATTATAGAATATATCCAGCAATCCTGTAACTGTCTTGTTAGTGTGTTGTAAGTGTTCACTAATTAAGATTCTCCAGTACGAGATGGTCTGTGTTTGCTTGAACTCTGCACCATTGTGATCGACTGCTGGAGTTAATGACTTGAGGGTAATGGCTAATGAGTGGAGGATCGACCTGTTGCCTAATGTTTACACTAATGGAAAACCAGTTGGTCAGCCAACCCCATTAAAGCATTTAGAGCTTATAAATAAGAGTAGCCTTATATGATCAGCTCATTACCCGAGGAATAGGGAATACACTGCTGAATGATCTTTTTAGAAATATTGAGTTTGTGAAGAATGATTTTATATATATAGAAATATAAATAGAAATGGAAACCATAAAGTGGACTTAAACGGCTACCAATGGGTTGAAGGTCCAAAGTAGTTTCAGTGCAGCTTCAAAGGACTCTACACAATCCCAGCCGAGGAATAAGAGTATTATTTAGCAAAACGATCAGTCATTTTCTAAAAAAAAAAAAAAAATTATATACTTTTTAACCACAAATGCTCGTCTTGCACTGCTCTGTGATGCGCCACGCATTACGTAATCACGTTGGAAAGGTCACGCGTGACGTAGGCAGAAGTAGCGATCCAGTGTCTACAAAGCGAACGTGCAAAGACTAAGTCAAACGGCCTTTACAAAAAAAGGTAAAACAACGATGTCGGACGATTTTGAAGTTGGAGGAGAAAATGAGATGGAGTTTTTTGCTCTACCGCGGTACTTCCGCCTACGTCAAACGTGATTACGTAATGCGTGGCGCATCGCAGAGCAGTGCAAGACGAGCATTTGTGGTTAAAAAGTATATACATTTTTATTTTTTTTAGAAAATGACCGATCGTTTCGCTAGATAAGACCCTTATTCCTCGTCTGGGATCCTGTAGAGCTCTTTGAAGCTGCACTGAAACTGACATTTGGACCTTCAACCCGTTGAACCCCAGTGAAGTCCACTATATGGAGAAAAATCCTGGAATGTTTTCCTCAAATACCTTAATTTCTTTTCGACTGAAGAAAGAAAGACATAAACATCTTGGATGACACGGGGGTGAAGACTGTGTAGACCGTAAAAAAGTTTATTTCTGAAGTGAACTAATCCTTTAAGGTTGTTCAAATGATTGCTGATAAAAAACATGAAGTTTTTTCACTAAGAAGCTGTAGATTTATTTTAAATCATTGACTTAAGGAATACAAACAATCTATGGGCTTTTTATATATATATATATATTGGAAAGTAGAGTCAGGAAAGGGGTCAGGGAATGACACAAGCCGAATTTGGAGTTGCATCCCAGTAAACGTGCATTACTATGTCATGACTCCAACCCCAATGACCTTTAAAACAGATGTAGAATGGAGATGTTATACGAAAGCTGCAAGTAGATCTAATTGTAATTGATAGATACTGTTCTTTGAGTGACAACAGCCAAATATTTGGTTCGATATGGTGATGGCTGACAAGTGCTCTTGTTTTCATTAGGCTTGATTGCATTAGAGATTGCATCAATGAATGTCCCGGTAAACCATACGTTATGAGGACAAATTGTCCCCACAAAGATGGCAATGTCTGAAATCCTTGTCTTTTTGAGGACATTTTTTGGTCCCCATGAGGAAAACAGCTTGTAAATCATACTAAGTGATTTTTTGAAAACCTAAAAGTGCAGAAAGTTTTGTACTATGTTAGGTTTAGGGGTAGATGATAGAATATACAGTTTGTACAGTATAAAAATGATTATGTCTATGGAAAGTCCCCATAAAACATGAAAACCCAATGTGTGTGTGTGTGTATAAGGGCAATGGAAACATAAATAGATGAGCATGCAAGCATATGTGGGATTTTGTGTGTGTCTGAACATGAACGTGAAGAGAAAGAGAGAGATGCCTGTTAACATGCTGCACTGCGGACACACACTGCTCTTTAAACACAGATTGATGGAGTAATGTCACGCTGCTTGGAGGTCCATTCTGTCGAGGGCATGAAGGGGAACTGACATCCGGGCCTCCTCCATAACTATTTCCATGCTCGTGTCCTACAACGCTGTATAAAACATAAATAAAATATATTTATGTATTTTCTTTTAATCAATTATGTACTTAATGGTAATTTTGTTCAGATCAAACAGTGTTTACACGCATAAAAGTGACTTTGAAAGGAATGTGCGAAGTGTGTGACACAGTTCGTCCGTTGATTCAAGGCAGATTTGGCCAGCAGCTGTGTGTGTCAGGATCTCTTTTTTTCATAGACATCTGCGACTGCTCGATGGAAACGTGTTTTTAACCAGTCGATTCGGCTTCTTAAACACGCCGCAGTAGATTTTGCTTGATTCTTCACCACAAGTACGTCACTAAACGCTGTATTTCAGGACAAAATATGAATATTTGGGTAGTCTTTTATGATTTTATGCTTTATGACTGAAAATTGGGTTGCACTTTATTTTACAGCATGTGCATTTACATGTACCTAAAGTGAACTTACCTATAAGAAAGTACTGGTTAATATAAGGTGACTACATGGGTTAAGGTTAGGTTTAGGGGTAGGTTCAGGGTTAGTATAGGTATTACCCAGTTATTGTACAGGACTGTAAAATAAAGTGCTACCGAAAATTTTTTGTAAGCAGTTATAGTGATCTGGCCTCTTTCAAAAGACAAAATTGCCGATACAGCACAATTTTTCCACTTTCACACTCAGGGAAAAAGGTACAAAAGCTGTCACTGGAGCATTACCCTTTGTATTATACCTTATTTACCACTAAAGGGTGCATATTAGTACTTAAAGTATACATATTAGTACCTAAATTGTACATATTTACCTTTTTAAAAAAAAGATACCACCCCAGTGACAGCTTTTGTACCTTTTATTTCTGATTTGTGTCAGAACTACAGGTGTCTCGGACACCGGCACCTGTTGTCATGGGACAGATCAGCCTGCAATTCCGATAAACCCTGATGCATTCCAGCGTATTACCGTCTTTACGCTACAGCCCAGCCATCCCACCGTGATCCCAACACAAACTTCCTGAACATCCATAAAATGATTTACTCACATGGAACAGTTGTTGCTGTAATGCGTGTGTGTTTTTTCTTGTCTGGGCAGACACACAGTGAGCTCACACACACAAGACAAAGAGAGAGGAATGGGATAGCACCCTTCGGACCACACATCTCGCAGGCTGTGTAAAAGGACTTCTTCACACTGAATGCTGTGTGGCTGCCCCAGAAATCACTCAGTGTCTTGAGCTGGTTCTGTCATCTGAAAGGGCAAGCAAGTTAGTGAGTGAATGTGAGTCAATGGGGGTGATGTGGTGTACTGGTTAAAGGGATAGTTCACCCAAAAATGAAAATACTGTCATTAATTACTCACCCTAATGTCATTCTACACCCATAAGACCTTCGTTCATCTTCGGAACACAAATTAAGATATTTTTGATTAAATCCGATGCAATGTCACAGCAATGACATTTCCTCTCTCAAGATCCATAAAGGTACTAAAAACATATTTAAAACAGTTCATGTGAGTTCAGTGGTTCTACTTTAATAGTATAAAGCGACGAGAATACTTTTTGTGCACCAAAAAAACTAAATAACGACTTTTCAGCAATATAGTGATGGGCCGAAAACACTGCTTCGGAGCTTTACGAATCGAATCAGTGACTCGGATCTCCTATCAAACGGCTAAACTGCTGAAATCACGTGACTTTGGTGCTCCGAGTCACTGATTCGATTCGTAAAGCTCCGAAGCAGTGTTTTGAAAGTCGTTATTTTGTTTTTTTGGCGCACAAAAATATTCTCGTCACTTTATAATATTAAGGTAGAACTACTGAACTCACATGAACTGTTTTAAATATGTTTTGAGTACCTTTATGGATCTTGAGAGAGGAAATGTCATTGCCGTGAATGCAGGCCTCACTGAGCCATCGGATTTAATCAAAAATATCTTAATTTGTGCTCCGAAGATGAACGAAGGTCTTACGGGTGTGGAACGACATGAGTGTGAGTAATAAATGACATTATTTTCATTTTTGGGTGAACTAACCCTTTAAGCAAGATTCCAGGTTACTACAGGTGAACAAAAATCTTACAAACCCCAAACTTCGAATGCTCCTGATGATACTTGTGCATTAACAAACCGTGTGGGCTACAAAGACAAAAAAGAAAATGGAGATTGTTTCAGTTGATTTATTTCTCATTAATTATTTTTCAATTATATTTCGCCTTTTATTTTTATCTTTGTCTCACTTTCACTTCATTCATGATGGTAAACAACTGCCTCTACTGTTAGTTTATATCTGTGACTCTCATCCAAAACTATTGAACTATTTTCAGAAAGGAAAACAAGCTTATGTCTGTTATCATGTTCTATAATTTATAGAATATTTACATGAATAATTTTGCCAAGAAATGAAGCCTCTCTGTTAATAAAGCAAAAGACATCATTTTATGATCATCAGATATTTCATTCAACATTAATCTTTTGTTCACTTCAAATGAAATCATTGTTAGCCTGAAGATAACTTTCCTTCTCCTCTTCTCTTCTGTCAGCTTTGCACTTCAGCTGTATCGTTGATGCCGCCCCTTGACCCATACCGACCCTTGAGTTTATATTCCTGCGGGTGAAAGCCGACGCCGCAGACCACCCCTCCTGTACAGCACTCCATCAGACCCTGGTACATATTAATGTTATTTTCGGGTCATTTAACTTCGCTGTGCAGGAGGGCTAGGGGCTGACGCAAAACCGTAAATCATGGAGCTGTGGAGCGGGCTGGTGCCATAGCAGATTATCATATGGATTTTAGGTGAGGTTAAAGTAGTCCCTGAACAGGACCTTATTTGGGTAATGATACAGGCATATGTAGATGCGTTGACAGGCGTTTCAGCACTGACACCTACACAACATATATTAGAGGACCGACCACTTTAAATCAGTTTTGAGAATTTAACAAAATGGATAAAAACCACACAGACACAAATACACTTTAAAGTCGCAAGCAACTTTTAAAATGTGTCCCTTTGTTGAAAATTTAAAAGATGGAGAGATGACCCTTGTCGAATTTGAATAGGAATTAAATACACTTGGGATATTAAAGTGGCTAAGTTGTAGCTATAAGAGAGATTTAGACTTGGTTGAAATTAGATGGCTTTTGGGAATCTTAAAAACACCACAGGCCTATATGAAGAGAAGGGGGGAAATCTTGTGGTTTTGCTCTTGTTGCTCAGATAAATTGAGATAGCAAAACCACATTGCAAAACAATAAAAAGTCAAGTAACAAAAATGTGCTTTGTGGTAACATCTAAATAAACTGGCTTTATTCAAAACAAAAAAGCTATTTATTATGACTGAACCAACCTGAATACATTAGGGCTGGGCACCAATAAAAGTCAATTGAAAGGTTGGACCACAAAGACATAGTTAACTTTTGATTCCAGGTGACAGAATAACTCCCCTGATTGAAGAATCGTCCATTCAGAGGCTTATTATTGTTCTAATATGCTGTTTTTAATATATTTAATATTGACAGTATATTGTTGCATTTTTCTGTTACAAAATAGAGGTGGCTAGTTATGAAAATGCATATGCTTGTATCGTGCTTAAACCATGTGTATGTCATTTGAAAAGTATTTGCGATTTTTCATTTAAACTCACTTTTGACTACTTCAGATCAGAGTTTAACATCTATGTTTTATCTGTGTTAAAACATGTAGGCCTGTCACATGTCATCACGAGCTTGATCAACTTTCAGTGATGACGTGGCTCTTTTTGGAGAGAAAAAATTACTTTGGAAAACCCTAATGCTTTTTCAAAACAATGTTTTATATAGAGTGGAAGTTAAAGTTTGGGTTATAGGAACAAGGCCAAAATAGTCTTAAAATGAAAATGAATTAAATGTTTTTCATAATCAAAGCTATAATGATCTCTGCTTTAACCCTCTGGTGCTGTTGGGTTGTTTTTGACCCAAAAAAAAGTTGTTTTTTTTAATTATTTTTTTAAAGAATTTTTTACTTAATCGGAATGGGACGAAAGTTGGTAAAGGTTTTGCCACTTGCTGTGTGAAAAAAAAAAAAAAAAAAAGAAAGCGTAATGGACATGATTTGAAAAGGTTAAATGGTCCTGAAAGAAATAGTCACACTTGTATTGTTTGCGGTCAAAAATTAGCGCGTTGGAAATGAATGGGAGACGAATTTCATCTTTTGGAAATGTTTGGTACTGTGCACAAACAAATTCTTACTGAAAGCTCATTTTTTAAGATATCAACTTCAAATTTGGAACACAGCTTGTTTGGTTTTCTCACAGTAAAACATGTTTTGCAAAATATGTATTTCATATAAAATTTGAAAATGTTATTTTTGTGTATTTTTCATAACAATAAATGTAAAATTTTATAACTTATTTTCAAGTCAGCAATAATCTGGCAAGTATCATCTTTAAAAAGAGACCAAACTTAAGTACAGTCAAACCAAAAATGATATTTGATATCTTTGATATATTTTTACTAGTGGGTGCAGGACACTATAGTTCATTTGTGTAAGTGAGGATAGCAAAATAAAGTAAACTATGACATATTATACCCAAAAAAAAATTTCATACAGTGGACTACCAGTAAAACTGATAAAAATTTGGAACCAAAAATTATTCAGACACTTTGACCTGACCATGTTTTGCTTAAGTGTTATCGGACATAATTAAGATTAATGTTTTCTGACACAGTTTAACTCAGAGATCTTGTCATTTTATTACCATTTTTTTTAAACTATAGTGAATAAACTGTATTAATGAATGAAATGTTCAAGGTGTCTGAATAAATTTAGGTTCCAAAGCATTCAAGATTTATGACAGTTTAAGTTGGAAATTTAATTTTCAGGTCCATGCTCAAAAAGTGAATAAATGTATTATAACTATGCCATACTGCATAAATAGCCTATAATTTAGTACCCTAAAAATACAAAATATTAAATAAAAAACATTATCGAACTAAAATATAGTACAATCATTTCATTGAAATAATACAAAATAAAATGTCATTTTTGACTGACACGTGAGCAGCGCCAGAGGGTTAAGAATGGTTGTTTTTATGTTAAAAAAATATTCCAGGGGACAGAATAACTCCCCTGATCGAAGAATCGCACATTCAGAGGCTTATTATTGTTCTAATATCCTGTTTTAAATATAGGCTACTGATGCTCTGTGGAAGTGCTTGTTTCTCAGATCATGTCTTCTCAAAGGTGGGACAATCGTTCATATTCTCTCGCGGGGAATGACATCACGGCCCGCTAAGAGCGTCTGTGACAGCCGTGTGCTAATTGAATATGACGAACTGTTCTCCGGTTCACCTCTCGCCACCTCGGGACTGCAGAGCCAGCGATGAGAGACCGAGGAGGAGACTTCGCGATTTACCCGCCTTTTGAAGTGCAAGGCCGACGGTGAAAACATAGCCGCTAATGCTAGCGCGCATCGTGGAAGGCCCTGTCTGTCTGGAGACGGTAAAGCAATACCACATGTGCGAGGCACGCGGAGTGAAGAGCCTCTTGACCACCCATCGCATATTATGATACCAGGTGTCCCGCGCTTTGTTCTCTTTGTGCGTGTACCTTCATTATATAAAAAAGCGCCCTGACAGGATGGGCTCTGAAAAATCTGCAGAGCAGATGCCATTGTGAACGGGGTGAACACCCACCGCTGTCCCACGATAGGACCCCTTCTGTTTGTAATTAGAATTCTTGTCAACTCTTCTTCCTTTCATATGAAAGGAAGAAGAGTTGACAAGAATATGGGTCAATGACGTGACACTATTTTTGTCCGAATCTATGAAGTTATTTAACAACACATTAAAATGCAATTCATATGAAAAACGGCTTGAATAAAAACGCACGTTTTTGGAAGAATGGTATTGAGATTTGTGTGTCTGAATTTTTTGGGGTAAAAATCTTACTATTTTACTATTTATTTCGTGATTTTTTTAAAAAAAAAATATATTATTAAAAACATAGGCCGAAGGTATTTTGTTGTCATGTGACAGGACCCCGTAAGACCCTCGAGATTGCATCAAGGTCATATTACGGGTTTTTGTAATCACATTTTGACGGATTAGCCGATTGTTTTAAAAATGGATTAAAAAAAAAAAAAAAAAACTTTAACGTTTTTGTCTTCTCTGAAGTTCATAGTTGTCACTGACCCACATCACTTAGAGTTGCGACGAAACGAAAAAAATTTGTTTTTACCGGACAAACGGGCCTTTCAGGAGTGGGAATGGAGTTGTTGAATAGGCTGATATTTATAAACACATCCTAAATATAGCCGTATAGCCCCATACAAACCGGTTTACTAAAAAGACACATAGGCTACTTGAAAAAAAGTTACATTTGAAAAAATAACTACAATTTTTAAAAATAATGCACATGACGTTTATGCATTTGTCAGATATTTTGTATTTATATAATGAATGGACTAATTACTGACAATAAATAAACAGAAAACAAAGTAAATTTTCGGACTCTGAGTGGTTTAATTGCCTCAATAATAAGTGAACGTATTTAAATAACAAATATTTTCTGTGTTTACAATATATACAACTGTGATATTATTTTCTCTTATATGTAGGCCTAAATAATGCGTGAAATAAAATACCGAATTGTGTTTAGATTTAGCTAAAGATATAGCTAAATCAGCCAGCAACATATACAATATTGTGCAGATGTGTTGATATATGCGTAGATCTCACCATACTCTTCTTTTACAAAGCCTTTGCAGCAATGTGTTTGTGTCTGGCCCTGTTCAGCTGACCAGTTTGGGGTGGGTGGAGCGGAATGAAGGTACTTGTATCCACCATGTAATGTTCATTTATCTGCTCACACATTTGTGGCTGCTCTCCCAGTGGTCCTAATGCCTACACTGGCGCATTGGGAGGTTAACATTCAATGCCACCCTTTGTTGAATCACCCCACCAGTATTGCCTCTGTATACATTTGTCACACATTTCAACAGTAAAAACTGAAGTGATGTGGACCTTGAAGGAAGGAGGGACAGGTTTAGAACAGGACAGTGCATTTGTGCGAACTGCGAAGGCGTCTGAAAACAAGAGAACAGACGTTTGACCTCTTCAAAACTAAATGTGAAATAGTTTTGTGATAAAATGCATGAAAAAATCAAGTATGTTTAGATTTGTTAACTTAATCTCTAATTGCACTTTATTTTAGAAGTTTGTGACAGAAAGACATCCTCTTTCCAATGCAAGTCCCACCGATTTGATCCTTTTACCACACATTCTGCTCAGTAGCTAGGCTAATTCCATGGGGGATTATATTCGAGTTAAGCAGTGGGGCCGTGCTGGTTTGTGATCTAAGCGATGATGCCTGTGCATGCGTGCGCGCGTGCGCACAACAGAAACACATGTTAGCTGTGTGTGTACAAGAGCATCGAGGGCTGGTAGTGTTGTGATGCGAATAGCCCCTGAACCGCTGGCCCCCACCCACGGTGTTTTCTAATAGGATTACCAATCACTTAGCTCCTATATTTGCATCCTTTAGTCCTATTCAGGGTCACTGGCCTAGCTCTTCCGCTGTTCTTTGATCAATGGTGCACGTTCGCCTTTGGTCAACGAGGGCACAAACCGAGACAACCCAAATTTGTGCCGGCGATGCAGCAAGCTTTTCCTGTCCTCAACCCCAGTGCAATGGCCTTCGCCTTTTCTCTTGCTTTCTCTGAAGTCCACCACTTGCCATTTCGCAAAACATTATGTCCCCCCCCTCCCTCCTATTTTTCATTGAAAATAGGCTGGCGTTCTCTTACCTTTGTCTGAAGTTCTAAGTTTCTAGTGTTTCGTTTGCAGCTACCCTGCTAAATAATCTCCATAGTTTCGTCTTTTATTGCTTTAATTTGCATATATATTAAATACATGTTGTATGGTAGCTGTAGGGCAGAGTGTAGCGAGCACGCGCCGATCTCAGTTGCCTTTTGTTTTAGCGAAGCACCTGCTGAACGAAGAAGCAAGGCGGTTTTGTGCCGTTTTTGAATGAGTGATATATATTTTAACAAGGTAATGTCAGTAATTATGGTCCTCGCAGTAGATATGTGGATTGAACATTTATTTGGCCCTCAGCATACGGCTATGGATAAAAATAAACACTAGCAAGAATAAATGAACATTTTTGGCTATAAACAGTAGAACTTGACAAACCTAGACGCAAATAAACGATCAATAAAACTAACCTAACAATGAAAAATAGCTAGTCGCAGTCTTATACGTATGCTAGCTAGTTCCTCAACCTTAATTATATTAAGGTTGATATGCACTTTACTCTTGATTTTGAGCCTCAAAATGGTGACACAAAAAAACTATAGATACAAGCTTATTATTTGAACGACTGGAGGATGTTACTATTTTAATGATGTGTGAACAGCTTACTCCGAATTAAGGCTTTCCCCTAAACGATTGTATATAAAATAGGATTTGTTAAAAACACCAGATTGTAGGTAAAATTTAAACAAATTAATGGGAGACTCTATATTGTAGCCTATTAATACTTCCCGTCTATGTAGCCGGGCCTTGCGAGGATTTATTTTTGGATGGTCGGTGAATAAAATGCAAATTTCACATTGAATATATCGTTGTTATCATTTCATTTGCAAAAGCACTATAAGTTGAAAGACATGGACTTAATTTTCTCTTTATTGTACAACTTAAAATGAATAATAAGCTCCTTCAAATTAAGAGAAAAACACAAGGGATTGGTTCGTCCATACGAAAGCAAATTAATAATCGTCCTAACTTGTTTAAATAAGTAATGTCAATCGGTTTATGGCAATTAATATTTAATGTACAGGTGTTTTTGAAATGGTTGTCTGTGCTATATGTGAGTGTGTTAATTAAATCCACTGAATATTATGCGCAGCAGTTCTATTAGTAGCAGAATAATTAAAAATAAAAGCCGCCTCCGGGCTCCTGTGATGGCAAAACACTCCACGGGGAAGGCAAAATATTTATTAATTCAACGATTTTTTTTACGTTAAAGAATAGCAGGAATTATTCTAGTCTATATTATTAGACTGAAAAAAAGCAGACTTAAATTTGTAATTGAACTCCCTATATTTGTAACAATTACGTAAAAATGTTCAGAACTCTAAAATATTATAATAAATAATAAAATATCCCATATTGTCACCGTTGCCGCCATAACACATTTATGACATTAACCAAGTAAGCTCTTAGCTTCCATATCTCAGATCACGTTCCAAAATCAATGCTTCATAAACTTGGAAGGTTAAAAATTGGTAAACTTGTTGTTGTGCAATAACAACTGTCAAACAGTATTTTAAAGAAAATCGGCAATTCAACAATAAACGATTTGTGGCAGTAGTTTTGTAACAATCGTCCAAAAAATAAGAACAAACAGCACCAGCACAACACCAGTCCCGTAAGTGTCTCTTAACTTGGAGACAAAATAGCTGTAATTCCTTTTTTTTTTTTACGAACTACTGACAACACAGAATATTCCAAAACAATTCATTTTAACCAATAAATGATGATAAACTTCTGATGTGAACTCGCTCTGTTTGTAGACATCTCTAAGTCGAAACATTCTAGAAAGGCGAGGCCTGCTGACTAGCAAAGAGAAAAATATTTTGTTGTTGCCATAAATCCGGAGCGTCTGTAAACTTTGACGGTTGATTATTATCGTTGTTGATGTCGAGTCTTGTTTATAATATATTTTAGTATTGAGTAAGCCTTCAGAAGTAACTGTGGGAATGAACCATAATTAAATAGGCCTATATGAAGTCTCGTCCCAAACATTACCTGACAGAGCATTTTACATTAAGACTGATTTCTTTGTCCCTTCTTGTATTGTTTTAGTCATGACTCACTTGTCAAACTCGTGTGTGAAAATATGCACGTACATTGAACTTAATGCATTATATCTGCAGAAATAAGAGAAGCTATAGGCGAGTCTTATAATATATTTTATGTTATTTGCACTGGTTAAAATGATTATAAATTGTAAACAAATTGATCATTAGACCTAGGCTATACGTTTCACGTTAAAACAAATTTATTATTCACTCAAATCATTTTTTAATAATATTCACGGCTCACATGCCGCCAGCTACCTTTATTAAACTAAAATTTCACAACAGATTCTTTATTGACCTCAAAACGTTTAATATAGGCCTACTTTGAAACGCAATGCTCAATGCGCTTTGCTTTAAGATAATACGCGGACTGTTCAGAGAGAATGTAGTGTTTTTAAACATCCATGATTTTGTTTTGACTGCTCAACTTGACCTTTTAACCTCGTTGGGAGAGTTTGCTGAATCTGTTCTTTGATCCCTAGAACACAGACTCCTGCACACTGCCTCGCAAAGACACTTATCCGCAGCCAAACGCCGAGCGCTTTCTGCACTGCTGTTGTCATCGCAAGAAGTCAGATGTGTGACGGCAACATGAGAAAACAATTTTTATGGTTGGTAATCGACATTCAAACAGTTCGTTAAAATAACTTGCGGTCACACACATGAGATGTTGATGCAAATTCTGATAGCCTCCTAAAATCGAATCCAGCATGCCGAGATTAACGCATGCAATAGTAGGCCTTTACATGAAAAAACCTGTAGGCTATATGTCTGATGCTGTTCCATAGGGTGGAAGATTAATCAGATATAGCCTCTTCTACATTTAATTAAGTCTGGAAGATTCGCAGAGCACAATTATTTTGACATATGTACAATAGTCCTCCATTGACATGCGCAGAATTTTTCTTTAAGTCAATAGTTGGCGTCATAAAGAATGAATGCAGTCAAATTATCTTGCCTAAATTAAAATGCGTTCCGAGATATACTTTCATTTGGAAAAATAGTATAGTTTTTTTTAGTAGCCTATATTTTTATTTTCTGATCTACACAATCAGCCAGGATCAAATAGTATATCGTTATATATCGTTATATATCGTATAGCTGCCCTTAAATTTTGTTTCCATGTTATGTATCAAAATGGCACATACAAATTACATTTATATAGAATAATCAAAAGTAGTAATGAGAGAATGTAGATGTTATTTCTGTCTAAAACTGGCTGACTTTTTGACTGAAAATTCTTTCTATGTTATAATTTCTGCCATCATAAAAATTGCAATACATTATCCGTAAAACACCTTACTTTAGTGTATCCACACTGCCTCATTCAAACAAATTAGAGTAGCGTAGAAAAGCATCGTTTTGTGATACATTTATTAAACAAAAGTCTCTCAGGGGTTTGGGAGAACGACAAGTCATCGTAGCGTTTAAATAGCTACAGATCGTGTAATTATGTTAAGGGTTTGTAGACTAGAAAAGAAAGAAAGGGGGAAAAAAAGCAATGGCACATTCTACCTTTTTTTATTTCAGACAACATCATCTGAACATATTAAAATCTTTGGCTTGAAGCGTTGGTTCAGTCACGCATTTGAAGAACTGTGAGATAAGGGATTTAAGAGACAGGGCTATCACAAAAACTCTAACAAGCCTGACACTTAGGCCTACTGAAACGGTGAGCAACCACATTGGGAAAGGAGAAGAAACGTTAAAAATATTCAGCAAGTAAGGAGCAATATAGACATCCCCTTACCTGGAATTAAATATACACATCTTACAGTTTTGGCTATATATAAATTTTCATAGTGTTCGTATTTAGATGCATGTCCATATACTGTATGATAAACAGAAATTTGTTTAAATATCGTATCTTCGTTTCTTCGCAGAACTCGAAGACATTTCCTTTTCATTTGATTCATAAAAATATGAAAAATCACTTTTGTTGGGGTCAGCGTCCATGGCCTTTTATAGGAGAGAAGCCGGGCCATTTTATTCGCTATCTTCTTTTTCATCTTGAACTGTGGTTGTGGAATGGTTGTAGAGTCCTTGAGCCATGAGCTGAAGAGCGAGGCCATTTTTATAGCCAGAGGCCTTTTTGATTTTGGCTCTCTTATTCTGGAACCAGATTTTTATTTGTGACTCATTGAGGTTGAGTTCCTGGGCCAGCGACTGTCTCCGCTGCTCCGTAATGTACCGATTCGCCTGAAACTCGGCTTTAAGTCTCTGCAGCTGTTCAGCCGTGAAAGCGGTTCTTGGTCGCTTGTCTTCCTTCTCGCTTTTCTTCTTTTTCAATTTTCGTGTCCTTGGGCCTAGTGTAGAAACAACAATAAAACGAAGAAATAAATATCATAAAGCAGTATAAACACTACATACCCACACCTGACAGAGAATGCCTTGGCAGGTGAGTGAAACGATTGATGCGGTGTTAACATGAGGGCCTACCTGACACTTCCGTATTGGACAAGCTATTTCAGCTGCGCTCTATTTAGAAATGTCGATAAAGAATTCATACCACGCAGCCCTTTCTCTTTCATTGCTGAATAAACAATAGGTGTTTGCAATGAGTGTTTGGGTAAAACAAATGACCTCAGCTGACAGGTAGACGTGTGTAATTGCCAAAAGGCCGAAATAATAGTTTAGTCAGTTATATTTCTAAACCACAAACTATAATCGCTGTAGCCTTTAAATGCACAGTTAAATTAATAAGATATTTAATTATAAGCAATTCATATGTAAACGTGCAATGAAATCTTTCATGTAGGCCTCAGTCCTCGATTGTCACTTGAATTTACACCCAGCGAACATGGCGGGAAAGCCGGACGAGCCTTTGCGCGAGTCAGCTCACTCTTACAAAAGCGATTATTCATTTTTCTGATTTTTTTTAAATTAAATGTAGGCCTATATTATAGTATAGTGTTATTACTACCAGCATATTAGAAAAAAATGACAACATGTGCACACATCAGCATATTCGCCCTGTTTTCCACAACAATAGCATATCGAGTTAAGTTCGAAAACACCTCGTTATTGTCAGTCACACAGAAAAAGAAAATCGATAGATTAATCAGTTTTTGTTGTTCTGTGGCCTCTCTATAAAACAGGCATATTATAAACTATATTTTGATGTAAACACTGAATTTCAAACGAATAAAACATTTTTAAATGCAAGTTAAGACACCATGCACATAAAAAACTATTACACTATAACGTAACCTCTGCAGACGAGCTGTGTTAATTGCTAAAGATAACTGTACTGTACTGAAAAGGAGCCGAAATTATATTTTTAATATTACATTTGTACTTGCTCCGTTGCAGCAACTGTCTTGTTATTGTTGTTCTACAAATGTTTTTTACCTTTAATATATCCATGAATAATGCAGCTCATATCCAAACCCATTCATGCACAGTATGTGCAATTTAAAAAATAAAATAATAATACAAAAAGAAAAGCTAAAGACCTGCTAACAGCATTTTATGCAAAGCAAATATCACCACGCATGTGTGGTATTACACGCACGTCAAGAAAACAATTTTCTGCATTACCGATCAACAACTGAACAGAACCCAAATTCTTTCCTTCAGGAAACTGCACTCAGATGATCGAAATTCTGCTTGC
Organism: Mylopharyngodon piceus; assembly: GCA_039654765.1. NCBI lineage: Eukaryota > Metazoa > Chordata > Actinopteri > Cypriniformes > Xenocyprididae > Mylopharyngodon > Mylopharyngodon piceus. Next base: position 17,872,340 of record CM077440.1, on the reverse strand, counting down.
CGTCTGTGAAAGTCCAGTGCCTGATAGCTCAATCAGTAAGTCAATCAGTGAAGTCAATCAAAGCATCTTTTCCAACAGCCCAGCTGACTTTGTGTCAGGTATGCAGTGTAAAGATATTTTGTAACATAAAAATATACTTCGTGTGGTATTATCTAAACAAACTGGTTTTATTGAAGTCAAACATGATTTAAAATCACTGAAATGGGATTACACTGGATTTAAGAGCAGGTCTAAAAAGCCCCTAAAGGTAAGAACTGAACACATTTTACGGTGTGATTAACGTAAGGAGATTCATAACAGAAAACAAAAAACATCCATTCAACTGACCCTTAACTAATAAAATAGCAATTCAAATACTTATGCAAATATCTATTGAATATCGAATAATGTCATAAATTCATTACAAATATAGCCAGTAGGATAAGGTCATCGTGGATTTAACGAACGCCACAAATAATGGTTGATTAAATCTCGGCACTTTCCTCTTCTTATCTTTCCTTCATTAAGATAAAGCTGTTTGTACTGATATTATGAACATATAGGCCTACTTTCAGATGCCTACATTAAATGTTACTGTGAAAAGATATGCTTGTTATTGTTGTTATTATGAATAACAAGGCAGAATAATTTCAAACAGATTACTATTATCTGAATATTAAACGATACATATAATCTATTCCACATTATCTATCGGCTACTTAACATTACCACAGTAACGTAGCCTACTATTCCATTTTTTGTCAATGGTTGTGGATGGTTTTATAGCAGACTACAATTATTTTGTATAGAAAACGCCTAGAAATTTAAAGCGCGATGAGAATTATAAATGTGATGTTTTGAACGACATAATGAACGCACTTTGCATATTTTCCTTTTCTCCAGAAAGGACTTGAGTGAACAAAATAGTACAGTTTGGTTTGCGGCCTATGACAATTGTTCGCTCATGCTTCAAAACAACCCAAGACTGCTGAATACTATTAGTGACAGCTTCAGACGCTGCGTAAAACGAGTGAAATTGAAACGCACTAAAAAAAAAAAAAAAAAAAAAAAAAAAAAAATCGAATTCAACTAAAAAAAAGTTTTTCGCGTGCTATGTCAATCGCTGTTTGTGAATTATACAGTGCAATTAAGAAACTAGCGCCTTACCAGATGAAGGTCTGTCCGAGTACCTGGTGCAGTACACCCACGCAGGCCATAGTAAAGGCTGCGATTCTTTAACTGGCGGAGTTCCCCCGTTAGCGTTCACCACCATTATCGGCGTCGTATTCTCCCCGTACCTTGCTGTGGTAGTTCCATTTCCTTCGACAAGCTTTGCCGAGGTCTGCTTTGAGGATGGCGAAGACGACGAGGACGAAGAAGTGCTGTCACTACTGCAGTTTGAATCCTGGCAAAGGCTGCTATTATGCGACGGCCTTATTACCATAGGGTTAACATTCTCCCTACCCGATGTTTGCGCCCGGTCCCTACTCCCAAGATCTTTCTTGCAGCCGAAATCTGGCCTTAGTATATTGTCGATGAAAAAGTTCGTGGTTCTGTGGGCTTGCTGCGCAGCCTGGTGAGGTAAAATTGGAGGAGATGGTATATTGGGTGAGAGCGAGACGCTCTCGGATTCAGTCGAATCACGACTATTTTGATCCTTTTGCTCCTCCATGACAGCTGGATCGTGGTCTGCACTCCAAAATTCCACTTGTTGCAAAGAGCGGTATCCGGATAAGAACAAACAAGAATGCAGTCTATAGTGTTAAAATAAAGGTATACGAAATACCTTAAAAGAAGCGACTGTCATAGCATCGGAATGCTTTCCGCGATCGAGGCGTTTCAAGTGTCAAAACACACCCGTTATTCATGTCAGACAATACATCGCGCGATGCTCCGCAGTCCCCGACTCGCTGCCCCGTGTGACAGCTCGCGCTTAACAAACTCTTTCTAAAATCACTGTGCCCCTCACATACTTTTTTCCTTAACCGGAAGCACGTGAGCGAGACACACGTGCAGTGGACCAATGGGGTACCAACATCCTTGGTGTCACAAGAAGAGAATGTCCAATAGAATTTTACAATCTTATGCAAATGGATGGATTTCCAAGACCAAATAAGCTGGCGAACGGGAAATCCACTCTAATGAGGACTGGATGTTTCTGGATCGGCATTGGCTTTTGACAGAAAAGATCTGACACTGCAGCCAGATAATTCATTATTTTAGTTGTTCGTTGTATTTTTTGTCAAAACTAGACACTAATAACATCGCGAATAGCTATTTTCTGAGATCGTTAGGCGATAGACGGAACTAGTGCAAGAAAACAGGGGTGAGCCTTCAAAATTTGGAGCAAGATTATTATTCTTTGAGACAAGGTTAGAAAGGAAAGAAATTAAGGTTGCAAGAAACAGAAATTACCATATAATGAGATAAATAATAATAATATTAAAGTTGGCAATTATTTTAGTAGCCTAAATGCCGTAATGTAGGCTATATATAGGGCCTATATTAAATATTCAAAATATAATGGTATAGCCTAAAAATCAATGTCATATAAGGTAGCCTATATAATTTACCTAATAATCGTAATAACAAAGCAACAGTATTAGTAGGTCTACTAAACGAAACGTTTTAACCAGAGTATAGCCTACACTGTCAAAAGTGGTAATACAATTGCAATTGTTAGCCTACCTTAAGGATTATTTCTACCTGGCCTTACCCATAATTAAACACACTTTTGCTGGTGTAACCTTATCATGTTAATCCAGCCATATTAAATAATATTTTGGTTTGGATAAAAGCGTGTTAATTTAAATGAATGTGTCACATTCGGGTTGTATTTTTGCAGTGTATAAAACAATTGACAGTTTACTGTTTGAACAAGCCGTTCGCATGAAATGACACCTTTATCCTTAAAAAAAATTATTCACAAATGGATCAAGATAATGTGGCAGCAAAAGAATAAAAAAGAATAAATCACAACAAGGCTAAATGGTTTAAAAAATGTAAGCAAATGTTCAAACTCCGTTGCAATTATGCAAAATAATAGACCTAGATGCTATACTTCAAAAAATGAAGCAGGAACGCACATAAAAACATTTAGAATAACAATTAGTGCAAACATGTAATTTTACTACATGCAGCATTTATTCATATAAAACAGGTTGGGTTGAAATCTTTATTCGAAAAGCTCGAGTGGGTACTTAATAAATTTCTAATTAGGACACTATCAATATGCTATTTGAGCCAAGTAGCCATTGTGAGGCACGCTCCTTTTCAGGCGGTAAATTAGCACTCCAGCTCTTATCTCGGCTGCATGCGACGTCTTGAGAGGGGCTGCAAAAGATAATTTATAGGTTTTAATTAGCGCCCATTCCGCCTGATCAGCTTGGCGTTCATCACTAGCGAGTGAATAAAAGCCGGTCAAAAGCACTGTCACTAGCCGCTGGCAGGGCGCTTTATCAAGGTAAGCAGGGCCGTATTACATGAGGTGTAGAGGCGACGTAATTTCCCCAGTGCTGATAAAGCCCGTTGAATAATGCCGGAGTCATCTGAGACACCATTTACTGAAATGACTTTATTGACGACTTAACGTCGGTAATTCATTTTACCCTTCACGTATCGGACCTGGATTGGGTACAGTAATGGGATGATGAATGTGGCAACGGGCCGCACCTCGTATTATTGAATGTAATACACACGCCCTTCTCTAAATGTCTCGAAAATCATGTAGAAATCGAAGTTGTAACTATTTTAATTTCATTATGGACAGGTTGAAATATTGTCCGGTCTTGAATAGCTCTGTTGCACGGGACATTTAATTACTCTACATTAAATAGGCGCTCATATAGCGAGAACCTGACAACACAATAGGGTATTCGGGGGTTTAAAAAAATCATATTCCATATATAAAAACTGGGAACACGCACGACACCAATGATTATCCAATTCTGATCAGGCATTTACATTTTTGCTCAGGTGCACAAATCGCCAGTGAATTTTAACCCATTTTAGTCTTTGCTCTAGTTGTGTTTTTCAGAATTGTTTCAGCCAATTAGCTAACAGCATAACTGCCTTGATTAAAGTATGAAAAATCCACCGCTGCCTACAAGAATAACTACGCCTTGTCTTGCAAAATAAATCAATGTGAAACGCTGCCAGTCGCATTTACTATTTCAAATTAACACGTAGAAACCGCTAAGAGGGATGTTTTACCTAATGGGACATGTTTTTCGCAAAGAAAATGTGAGCAGAATTAAGCTTTCGGTTTTTCACTTTATTCACTTTTTTGTTGTAGCCAGTAGTCATTTAACCAGAAGGTAACAAGCAACTTTTACACCTGTCGTCAAATCAAAGAAAATGGCTAAATAAATAAATAAAGGCTAGATAACAAGACCACTTCCTGTTAATTTCCTCCCATAAAAAGGCTGGGGGGGCCAAATGTCTAAAGTTGTCTTTTAAGATGTTGATTAGGCTATATAAAATATCTTAAATAATTCTGAATCTTCCTATTGGATGTAGGTTTGATCACGATAGGACGTTCACCAACGAAATAGCCTACAAGGTGAGAGTTTCTTGAAGAAAGATGTGGTGCTTCATCATCTTTTGTTATTCGTTCTGCTTCAACATTAATCTTTGCATAACATAACATTTGCATGCCAGTGATTTTACTGTATCGGACATTGTTATTTCCATTGTTTAACTTAAGTTTTGCAAAACAGGTTGTTTGAAGTTTACTTCATCATAAAAGTAAAAGGCAAAGTTTCAAGATGTGCAGTTTAGTAAAACGAAATAAATTTAAGCGGCATTAATTTTAATTTTTGTTTTTGTTTTCTGAGCTCACTTCAGCAAATCTGCCGCTATTATTATAATGTTGCATACGGGGTTTAGGCTACATGACGTTGCTATCTGGTGTAGGTGAACATACCTTTATTATTTTAATTAATCTAGACTAATTTAAATAGCTATTAGATTGATATTGGCTTAATCAGCGATCTGAATAAAAGTGAAGTCTATTGTCTAAAAGCCAGAGTTCAATGATTGTCGTTGTCTTTACAGCCTACATGATTGCATTCCATATTTTTATTTCATTTTATTTCTTTATTATTATTATTATTTTTCATTTCACATGCTAATAAATTCATTTGAATCTAGGCCTATAGCTTACTGTCTATGGCTATGTATAAAAACAGAGGTAATCCATTGAACAAATGAAGGCCAGCTGTATGTGAGCCGAAAGGTGTCGTTTTTTTTTTTTTTTTTTTTTTTTCTCCATCAAGCTGTTTTATATTTTGCAATTACGTGAACGCCTCCCAGTGGATGTTCTTTGTACGACAGGGAGAGATCTGTTGAAGAAGTCGAACAAAAAAAGACATGATAAAGGCACAAGAATATGCAGTTGAAGACTTGAGCCTGTAGTAGATAAATGAATAAAACATATTGGCTAAAGAACAGCAACAAGTTCTTTGCTTATTTTAGTCATTTATTTAGCTATATATCTTTAATGACATGTATCCTTAGCCAATATGTAATATCATTAATTAAAGATTGGACCTTTTTAAGTCGACGCTTCCGACGTTTAGCTATAAACGGTCCACTGCGACGGGCTAAGAGAAGAAGGTTGACTGGGACGCAAAAAGAAAAACAAACATAAGTCAATTTCTGAACCTTTATGTCCGAGTCCGAGAAGAGGTCGTTTAACAATGCCAGTTGGCGAACCTTGGCTGCCATCTTGTGGTCAATGGAGTAAAGTCCACATGAAGAGTCCCGCCAGTCCTCGCTGACATTAGCCTATCCACCTTATTTTTTCAGGTAAAAGCGGGCACGGCCATTTGTAAATTTAATGTGTCTGGCTTCCGGTGTCATTCGCTTCCAGCTACAAAACAGCTCGTTATGCTGCTTGATATTGCAAACTATTTCTTATCATATTATTCTAATAAATTGTCTATAAACATGCTGGTTTGTAGCAAAAACAGTTTTACAGTTTTCTGCACTTTGATATTCTTCTCGTTATTTCCCCATTAGCAGCTAATAAATCGGAAGTCTCACACATTCAATCACCTTACTTCCGCGTTGAAAAATAAGGTGGATAAGCTTACAGAATGGAGTAAATACAGGAGCTGGTCATATAATTAGAATATCATCAAAAAGTTGATTTATTTCACTAATTCCATTCAAAAAGTGAAACTTGTATATTATATTCATTCATTACACAGACTGATATATTTCAAATGCTGTACATGCTCACACTTTTCATGTTCATACTTTTCAGTTGGCCAAGATTTCTAAAAATCCTTTCTTTGTATTGGTCTTAAGTAATATTCTAATTTTCTGAGATACTGAATTTGGGATTTTCCTTAGTTGTCAGTTATAATCATCAAAATTAAAAGAAATAAACATTTGAAATATATCAGTCTGTGTGTAATGAATGAATATAATATACAAGTTTCACTTTTTGAATGGAATTAGTGAAATAAATCAACTTTTTGATGATATTCTAATTATATGACCAGCACCTGTATATATTTCTTGTACACACACTTCATGCCAACATTCAAGAAACAGCAACTAAGGAAAATTAATATTAATATCAGAGCCTAATAAAACATGAAATCCAATAAGCATATATAAGCATAATATAGCCTATAAGAATATATTTGTGTGTACTTTACTCAACATAATGTTAAATAAAATTTATATTGGCGAATTTTGTAAAACATTTTATATAAATATTTCACGCAGGTGCAACAGTTTCCTTAAGACATAATCTCTTAAATGAACATATAGCCCACCATTTTTAGACACTTTCAATTATAGAACTAACGTTTGGGTTTCGCTGTTGCTCCATCCATGTATCTCATACTTGATTGCTGGTCTCCGAAACTCTCATATGCTGACGTAGTAGCGTTTGGGAGGAGTCGAGTCGCATCAGTAGCTTTATTTGACCAGAAGGTGTCAGGGTAGTGTTATGTTTTTGACATTGACCAAGCTCATGGTAGGGAAGATATAGGCTATGAAAATCCTTTTATGTTAAAAGAATCAATGAATTTTCATTTATTCTTATGTTTTGTTTGTATAGTTTAATTTGTTGAGGTTGTTACTTCTCATGTTAGAACCTAATTGTCAATTAGTTACTCATTGGATGTTTGGATCTCATTACTCTCAGCTGTGTACAATTATACTATTCTCCATTCTTGTGAAACTATACCTTGACAAAGGCTACTAGCCCAAAGGTTGGTGAATAAGCCTATATGCTTCAGTGAGTGTGCAGTTGTTTCCCTTTTACTTAAAAGAATCAATTAAAACGGTTTATACTGACTGATCTTCATAAAAGTGATATGATGATAATTAATGTGTAACAAGTCCAAGAAAGTCTTTTACAAACATCAAGCTTTGTCAACACAATATGATGAATAGGCAGCTAGGCCTATAAGGAAAAAAGTAGGATGGGAAATAATGAAATGATGATTTTATTTTTAACACATTTGAACACATATAAAAATGTATTTTTACACCAAATAAAAATGTTGTAACTGCATTGAAAAGCAAGCAAAGCTAATCGAAGCGAACATAACTAAACCCATAAATAATAATAATCCCTTCTATCATTTTCTTAATGTGTATGATTAAAGGATATCTTACAATTCTCCATCTGTATGCTGCAAATGTTACTTCAGCCTTTTAATTTTGGCACTTGAGTAGATTAATTAAATATTCTGCTGTTTTCATACATAATTGATGGATATGTCGAATGCAGACAAAGCTATATCAGATTGCATCAAGATTGTGCAGTAGGCTAGGTTTCTTATCAATAAAAACAAAGCAGTTCTTATCCTAATGTTATTATAATGGGTGTAGTTTGTGAAATATTTTAGAATGCATATTATCATATAATTATGATGGGTTGTAAAGTATGAATCCATACTTTTTTAGTTATTATAGTTATAATGTTACATGTTCAAAATTCTGGGGAGATTTTTGATGTTTTTGAAAGAAGATTTTTGTGTTCATTCTTATGTTAATTCTACCGTTCAAAAGGTTGAGGCCAGATAAGATAAGTTTTTGGGTCGTTTATTTATTTATTTCAAAATCTATATGTGTAACATAAGAGTGAAAACATAACTGTACAACTTTACAAAAAAAAAAAAAAAAAGGCAGGGAGTGATGACTCGGTTGTGAATCGGTTCAGTGAACGAACCGTCCAAACGATTCTCTACAATGAAACTGGCTTCTCGTTTACGCTCCACACCGGTTGGTGGCAGTAATCGAAGTAACCAAGTGTCGATCGTCACAACATTGCATTCTGGGATCTGAGAACAGCCATCCTCCATCTTGCTTTTTAACCATACAACATAAATGGTACCGTGCAGTTAAAACAATCACGTTGTTATTAAACACTTTATTTCCAAATAAGACTTTCGTGTTCAAGATTATTGTCATGCAGTCGCGACTGATTCCTTAAGTGTGTAATTTGGGTCTTGTTTCAAAGGCGATCAGGTGCTTCTCCGATGTTTTAGAGGTGTTCAGTATCCTGACTACTGCTACTGAACTCTGACGGCGTTTGAAATGGGTCGTTCGCGGAGCCGCAGCTCTTCCCGCTCCAAGCACTCCAAAAACAGTAAGCACAGTAAAAAGCGAAGCCGCTCGCGATCGAGGTCCCGGGACAAAGAGAGGAAGAGGCGCTCGAAGTCCCGAGAGTCCAAAAGGAGTCGGAAGAGAGAATCGCGCTCTCGTTCCAAATCGAACACGGCCACGTCTCGCCGGGACAGGGAGAGAGCTGCCTCGCCGCCTGAGAGAATTGATATTTTCGGCAGGGCGATAAGTAAGAGGAGTGCTGTAGACGAGAAGCAGAAGAAAGAGGAAGAAGAGAAGAGAGCCGAAATGGAAAGACAGAGGAGAATGTGAGTACGCACACTTTCCAAAACGAAACCTGTCACGGATGTTGTAGAGTTGTTAGACATCACCTGAATACTGTGAGCCACATGAGGACCCATACAGAAAATCCTGTCGCGGTACCATGACGAGAAGAAAGCTACCATGTTTGTTTTTTTTGTTTTTTTTGTTGTACATATGTCATCGTATTCTGGGGAGTGTTTTGGAGGACCATGCAAGTACACCAATATCAGTACAATAGTATTTACATGTGGGTTTTCAGTCCACATTTCAAAGTACCATCAGATACTGTCATAAATATTACATTATTTGAATGATGTTTACAATCGTACACCGAGCTTCTGCAAAGCATACCATGGTAAAACTGAGGTGCATATCAAAAACAATGACACTACCATTGAACCATGTCCAAAATATAACCATAATACATTGTTTTGGGGGGTTGTGGAGTGAGTGGATTAACAAAATGTTAATTTTTGCTCTGTGTAATTATGCACCAATAAATCTGACAGACGGGTTAATTAAATGAATCTGGAATTCTAGAAAATTCGGTAGCAAGTCACAGACGTATATGTTGAGTTTGTGAACACAATGGCCAATCAGAGGTGTTACGAATCCGCTCAACAGCGCTCAAGCGTCACATTTTTTTAAAGTACCGACTTGGTATCGAAGTCGGTACTTTTGACAACACTAGGCCAAATAATAACTAAATAAATGTCTGAATTTGAATTTTGGTGGGTCATTGATGAATAAGGTTTTTAAAAGTGTAAAAAAAAACCATAATGGAGATATAATTAAGTTTTATTAAGTGTCAACAATGAGATGTGGTTTTTATAATCAATTAACACTGCTTTTGTCTTTTTTTGTACAAAATTTGTCACCAAAAAAGCCATTTGGTTTAACCAAAATTTCGGTTTTACCGAATGACACTTTTGGTTATACCGAATGACGATATTTTCAAACAATGCTAACAGGCTGATATCTAGCTAGCTAGCAAAAGGACAATCAAACATTTTATGTTTAGTACAAGTTTTTAAAATATTACAGCGTTTTCCATGTTTTATAGCAGTTGTACCGAATGAACTGATGTTTTGGGACATGCGTATGAAAACATGAATTTTTCAAATAGTTAAGAGAGAGTTAGTTACTTTGCTTCATGACCACGTGGTCCTTTGCAGGTGTCTGAATGAAGTCACATGATATTGACCACATGACTTTTTTTTTTTATTGGTTACTCCGAATGACATCAATGAAATTCATTTTTCCGGACTTTCTTTCTCATAACAAAGCAATGACTTCTATACATAATTTTAATACCATTTTGCACTATGTTGATATATGATGTTATAAAATCATGCCAGAATTAAAAAAAAAAAATAAAAAATACATTTGTTACAAGATATTTTAATCACAAATGAAATGGCTGTATTGGCCTTTGGACGGTTAAACCGAATGACCTTCTAACACTTCAAAATCTTTAAAATACTTTATATGTAGGGAAATATAATTAAAACTTTTTGGATTCAATAAAAGAGATCTAGTTGTACTACCTTACATACTTTGAATGTCATATCTTTGTTTTTTATTATTATTAAGGCCTTTGGACAAAAAAATGACCCGTCACGTCATTGACCTTGATAATAATAACATCTTCATTATCACTATCATAAAAACAATAAGCAGTCACCATAGTAATTAAGAGGTAAATGAGATGTGTAGTTATTATACATAAAGAAATGTATCCCTAATCAATAAATTTCCATTCAACATTGATCGCAGTGTCAATTTTGGACTTTAAAAAAGCCTGTACAAGTAGACCACTACTGATAAGCTGACACTTTGAAGTTGTTGATTTTCCGCGCACAATGACAGATAGCACATGCACTGCGTTTCTTGTTGTTTACCTGTCCTGCTTCATTTCATAATTAGCATTAGGTACATTTTTATAATCTCTTCTTCCTTAGTCGACAGCAGGAGATAGAGGAGCGGCTGATTGAGGAGGAGACGGCGCGGCGCGTAGAGGAACTCGTGGCCAAACGCGTGGAGGAGGAACTGGAGAAGCGAAAGGACGAGATTGAAAGAGAAGTGTTGCGACGGGTGGAGGAGGCCAAACGCATCATGGAGAAGCAGTTGCTGGAGGAGCTGGAGAGACAGAGACATGCGGAGCTGGCTGCTCAGAAAGCTCGGGAGGTAACTGTGAATGTGAACAGGCAGCACAGGATGTATGTGCTTATTAATGGTGATTAATTGGGTTAGGTTCCTGTAGTTTTGTTGGAATTGGGTCTGTTTCACACCACACACACACACACACATGAAAGCAACATGTTTAGTAGGAATCGATTCACATATGAATCACAATTCTATGTTCTAACGATTCGAATCGATTCATAAATTTCAAAAATCAATATTCTAAACGTCTGTCAATAACATGATGTTGATGGAACAAAAACAGTGCAGCACTTGGTCAGTTTAGAGAGCGCACATGCTTGCAACGGGGGACAAATGAAGCTTACTTGACAACAACAGGCCCTATATCAATATTTTATTGAATAGGAAATAGCCTTAAATAATGTTTAATTACCGGCATACGTCAGGCTTTTTTGTACTTTTGTAGATATTAAAAAAATAAATATTTTTTTGCCAGATATCACAAAGAAGTGATAACCCTCTGGGCCTCTTCGCTCAGAACTGACCAAAAAAAATTTTTTGAATTTAAAATTTTTTTGGCTTCATTGAATGGGATGACACTTTTGTCGCATTATCTGTGAACACACAAAAAATCATGGACATGATTTGGATATGTTAAGGCCTTTTAATCTGAAATATTGTATTTATTGAAAAATAATTAAATCAAATATAATATAAAATACATTTTAATGGAAAAAATAGCTCATAAAATATTAACTGTGCGGTAGGATAAAGGAAATATTCAATATAGTAACCCAGAAATCACATTATTTTCAGTTTGGAGCTGCAGTTTATTTGCGGGAAAGCACAACACAAGCCTGTTGTTGCTTTCCTTGTGTACTGTATGAGTGTGTGGTGTAAAACAGGCCTTAAGGCTCTGATATACTCACAGCGAAGTTCTTTCATTCTTCGTTTAGGGGTAAAAGGAAGTTTGAAATACCGTTGTAGCGATATACCGTCAGCGAACATCCCGACAGCGTCCACACTGTTGAGAGTGACGATTAGATGAATATGTAATATATGCTGCGCACTTTCCTTGCAATAACTAAATAAACACAGTGAGAAAACAGCTGCTGTTAAAAAAAAAACTTGCGATTTTAGCTACCTGGATATATTTACACCAGCTCTGCAGTAAAGTCACATTTATTTATCTAGCACTTTATACAATACTGCTTTAACGAAAGCGCCTTTACAGTATCAAACATGAAAAACAGTGTCTGTGTTGCTTTCAATTTGAAGCACAATTTCAGTTTTTTTCTCTAAAGCGGATCTCCAAGTGTGTTCATGTTTTTACTTGCGGACGTCTGACCTCAATTTTCCACATCAAAGAAGGCGGAGCCTCAGAGCCACACCTACCTGTTACATCATCACCACGGACCAATGAGAGTTTGAAGGTGTTTACCAGCTGGAGTGAAAGTTCGCTTTTTAAAGCTTCGTTTTGGCCTGATTTTGTTCGAAATAACACTGAGTTTGTTCTTTGATTTCGCTTGAAGTATGTCAGGGCCTAATTCCTCTCAAAAATTAAAAGTGAGATTGAATTGTTTTCGAATTGTAGCTCTAATCTCACACACATCACAGTAGCACTGAGTATGATCGTTCTACCATTCAATTATCTTTAAATTTCATGTTTCACAGTTTTCTTGAACAAAACAGCTCATGCACAAGTTCCATGAGCTTTTGTTGCTATTCGCCTGAACTTCACTATCCCTCTCAGTTGTTTATGAATAGAAGTGATGAAAGTTGTTCACGCTTCTGTTGCTCCTATACACCATTTGAGCTGACTGCTCCTCAGACGGCACTTCACTGTGTGGCCTTTTTTCTGAGAGAGATGTAAGTAGAGAAGTACCGAGAACACAGGTCAGTGGTTTGAAAGAACCTCCCTTGCTGATTGGTGGTACATTATACTATTAAAAACAAAGAACGTATTCCCAATATGACCCTGACTCCTCTAGGAACTTTATTCGTGAGTGAAGGACAAGTTTACTGTAGGTTTATCCATGTCTGGTGAGCTGAATGTATCTTTATTATCTACTCATTTACGTGTTTGCTCAAGTTGTGCCACAAATTTTTATGATTTCTGTCACTATGACTCACATTAAAGCGGTTTGACTTTGCAGGAGGAAGAGAAATCAAAGCGTGAAGAACTGGAGAAAATTCTGGTGGAGAACAATCGCAAGATAGCCGATGCTCAAGCTAAACTGGTATGTGTTGTTTCGTCATGTTTCATTTCATATAAAACTTTTAAGTTGAGTTGCATAATGCATATTAGTATGATTTTTGAAGGATCATGTGACACTGAAGACTGGAGTAATGATGCTGAAGATCACAGGAATAAATTATATTTGAAAATGTATTCATATAGAAAACAGCTATTTTATATTGTAAAAATATTTCACAATATTACTGTTTTCACTGTATTTTTAATCAAATAAATGCAGCCTTGGTGAGCAGAAGAGATTTCTTTCAAAAACATTTTTGAAAATCTTACTGACACCAAACTTAATTAAAAAAGAACAAATAAACAATTTAGCAGTCGCACAAATAAATACAACTGAACAAAGATAAGATTGAAATAAAGTGTTTTACGATTGTCAGGTATTCAGGTATAGAAACTGTAATAAAATTTAAAATAAAATATTCATTACAAATATAGTTACAAAAGTTATTCAGTCAAGAAATGTTTGATTAACGTTATTATAGAGACTGCAGCAGGAATATTAGGCTGCTGTCACTTTAAGAGCTTCACGGATCCATATATATGCATTTTCTTTTAACACATAACTGACTGTTTACGAGGATATTTTGACATTTTTGTCTATTTGTCCATTCAAGTGCAAAAAGATGCAGAAGAGAACTCAGTTCAGTATCACACACTATACAGTATGAGAGGAGGCTTTCTGTGCGCACGTTTTGGATGTTGCGCTTGAATGGTTTAAAGTCATATTAAAATGCACACAAAGGAATCGATAAGAGGAATAGAAATTTTGATTTTATCACAAGTATCAGATTCCTTAAGTATCTGGTTCCAGAATTGGAACAGATTTTCGATTCCCAAACCTAGTCAGAATTTTCAGATAAAGCAGTAAACTCTGTTCTTAGTGTCAAGCAGCTAGAATCCTTTCTAACCAGCACTCTATTGGCCTGGCTGTCTTCTCATATAGAGCGAATGTCCCCTACATTGTGTAGCCATGTGGAACATTAATGTTGCATAAGCACTGCTTGACATGTTTTGTATTGTGGAGTTCTCTTTCTCATAAGAGAAGTCTTTAAGAATAAAGGAAGCCACAGTTTAGTTCTGGTCCTGATGAATGTAGTTACTAAACAGAGCTTGTATGAGCGATCCTCTCAGTTTCAAGCCATAAAGGTCAAGATGCACCTGTCAACACGTAAAAGTGAACTGACAGATGCGATCTTGCAACTGTCCCTTCCAAACAGTTTTCACAAAATTCGGTTTGTCATACATATTGCAAATGATGATTCGAGATTAAACAGACATGATATTGAACATCACAGAGCACAGGCTGATTACTTGAAGCTTTTAATTAAAGCGTGGGACTAGGGATTATAAATGTATTTCTTAATAAATTGTGCCAATTCATGCTTACTCATGCATGAATAGTCTTGAATGCTTTGTATTTTATTTATATTTTTTTTAGGGATTCAAGTGCATATTGCTGAAGCCCTATTGTAATTGTTAAAATTTCCAAGGATCAGCATTCTCCCCTAAAATTGATCGGGCAGACCAAACCGTAAGTCATAGAGACTTGAAACTTTGAGGGCTGGTAGTACTCACACTGTCTACGATGTCACCAAGGCTTGCCCCGATCGGCCTGATGGTGGCGCTAGAGCGGTGAAAAAGCGTTAGGCGTAGGCTCAAGTGTCTTATATCGTTGGAATCCTTGGCTCAAGACGGACATTGTTGGGCATTTTGGATTTTTTGGACTTTTGCGAACTAGTCTTAGGTTTCTGACCCGATCAGAACCAAACCAGTGCAGCGAGATTCTCTGGAGTCTGATAATTATAAAAAAAAAAGTTTAAATTTTGATTCACGGTCTCTAAGGGCTGCCAAAACGTTTGAAGTGGGTGGAGCCACTTTTACTAAAATGGCTGAACAGAATGAGATAATTTCACCAAACACGGCACACATATGTAGGAGCTCATTCTGTGGTCGCATGAAAAAGAACATGACGACTGGCCACTTGGTGTCACTATAAAATGGAAAAAAACTTTAAAATGGCTAAAACTACGCAACCCTAAGTCTGATTGACTTAAAAATTGGCATGCGGTGTCTTTGTCCAAGGTGCCAAGACTGTCAATGAGGACATTCGTGTATCTCGAAAAACGCCAATGAAGTTTGAGCAGCTATCAGACAAGGTTAACGGAGGCCGATCGGAAGGAAACTCGCTGGGTCCGTTTGACTCATGGTCCTAGAGGCCTGTGAGAAATTTGAAAGAAATTGGCCACCGGGGGGTGCTTTGCGTTTTTCACGTGCGTAAAGGATTGTATATCACACAATTTTTCGCACACTCCCACGACATTCATACCACATGGTAGAACTCCTTAATTTTGAGCAAATTTGCTTCTAGGACCGCTGCTGTCAGTCAAATCGTTCGTTAAATATTGGAGATTTTTTCAAAAACTACTCTCGAACTAGTCCTAGATTTTATGCTCAACCTCGATAACTGTTAAAAAGCTTTAAAAGCCATATATTTCCTTTGGTAAATTGCCTGTATTGGCTGTAAATGGACTTTTCCATCTATGAACAAGATGGTTGCAGGCTTGCTAATTAAAACATAATACCTTTTACGCATGTGCCTTAAAGCGCTTGAACCCCGATAATTGCTGCTCGCAGCTATATTTTAATAAATGTAACTGCGTAAAAAGTATATTGCATGAACCATAGCCCAAGATGGTCACCATTCCAAGATATAGCGATGCTGATGAAACCATTTTGAAATAACTTCCTTCTGTGAAATATGACTTCTTAACACAGATTATATTAATTATATCTTAATAATATTGATATAAAAATACAAAGAGAAAGAAAATATATTCCATTCTTTGTTATCAACAACATAAAGTGCATTAAATATTATATTATGTCAGGGTTTCCCAAACTGGGGTTTGTGAAGGAACCTGAGTTTAATGAAAAGCTATTAATTGAATCATAAAAATAAAAAATTAGGCTTTTTTAGAAAGGAACATTTAAAAAGTATTAGTAGGGATAATCAATAAATCATGAATAATTTACTGCCATTGCGAGAATAACATGTTATCAATATAAAAGTAACTGTAGTCTAATTACGAGTATTTTAAAACATAATATAATCTAATTACACATACTTACTTTTTGGAATCTGATTACATAATCCAGATTACACGTAATCAGTTAGTACCCAGCACGCGACACCCCTTATTCGCATGTTAATGTTTAGCTCCTAATAAGCTCCTTTTTCTGTCCTACAGGCAGAGGAACAACTACGAATAGTTGAAGAGCAGAGAAAAATACACGAGGAGCGTATGAAGTTGGAGCAAGAGCGACAGAAACAGCAGAAAGAAGAACAGAAGATCATTTTGGGGAAAGGGAAGTCGAGGCCGAAACTGTCTTTCTCTTTCAAGGCCTCTGAGTGATGAAAACAATATGGCCAGGATTGCTCCAGACTTTCTCCAGACCACCTCTCCGCGTGAGGCGTTTGTGCCGCAGCACAAGTTCTTCTTCATAGGTCTTGTGTGGTGTGTTTCAAATTCTCAGAACAACGGGAACAAACAGTTTGTCAAATTTCTTTTCCCCCCCTGTTTTACCTGTCTGTTTTGTATTGCTGACTCTTGTATAGATAACCTCCACTTGTCCTCCGTGTAGTATCTGCAAACACATTTGGTGCATTGCACAGGTAGGGTTAAAAAAGGACCGGCCTGACCTGCTCTCTCATCCAAATGGTTTCCGGTTTCACTAATTCAAGACCTCAACAGATTTTCCTGGCTGATTCGATTAAAGTATTTTTATTTTTTTAATAGCTTATTCATAGTATAAAGTAATTAGAATGCAAGATTGGCAGGGAAAAAGCTTGAACTGGAAGTCCATCCCTCTATTTCGAATGGCACAGACCGCTATGATTTGAACCAAGAAGCATCATAAAACAAGAGTATCCTCCTTTTATCATTTTTACTTACACTTTAATAATTGTACATTCAAGAGGTAAAGTGATGCTGTAATAAAGGGTACCTGGTCGTTGCATGTCAGTGTATATGTTAGTGATGAGATGCTTTTAGAGGTGATTGAGTGAAAGGTTGCTGATTGGCCAGAATTTGTGTTTGTGGTCTGGTTAAATATTTGACCCAGTTATCAAGGATATGTCAAGAATCTCCAATAAATCCATGAATGTGTCGTGTTTCTGATATTTATTTGCATATTTGTATTAACTTGTGTAGTTTATCAGGATTAGATTAAACAATACTAAAGGTCTACATAAAAAAGCATGTATCTAAAATCAAATTGCAGGAAAAAAAAGTGCATTGTCTGACACACAAGCTGGAAGAATCTGGAGGGCACGGGATCAACAATACTAAGTGGGCTAACATTTTTTTACGTCAGGATGTCAGCATCACCTAACGCGTTCAATCCACAGCCTAATTAATAGTTTGTTTGACACCTCTGTTATTTCGGCACAAGCCCCAAGCGCAAATACACAATTGATTCACGCTCGAGCGCAGGCCAGACGATGGAAGTGCAAACGCATCTCACTTTAACACCACCCGACATCCAATTATCTCTTACCTGTTAGTTTTTCCTTTTGGTTATTGTCCAAACACGCAAAACGCAATAAACAAATGTTGCCGAGCCATCGAACAAATCTTTTGAAGAAGAAATAGCTGACTCTCGTGTGAGTAATTCAGATTTTAAAGACTTTTTGAGGTTTGGCTACGTGACTAAGTAGATTAAGTTCGTGGGAAATGCCTTTAGTACAAGCTTCCATAGCGGTTTAAATTAAAATAAAACAATCATTTAAAAAAACAGATGAATCATTTCATTTCGAACACGACGCCAGATTCGCGCGTTTACACTAGGCCTATTATTTTCAGTGTATTTGTGCATTCTACCTCTTGTTTGTGTGTGTAGGGGTGTATATATATATATATATCGGTGGTGTTTTAAAATGAGGAGGCAACGTCCTCATTTATGTCCCTGTTACACAATTTTCACAAAGTTAGCATTACATAAAAAGAGAGACCAAATACAATTCTATTTTGTATTTTTACACTATGTAATGTTCTATTAAAACCAAGTATAAATTTCATCAAGTTAGTGTTCTTACGCATTTTTACATTTACTCCAAAATAATAACTAAAGGCAGTAACAATTTAAACAATATATTATTTATAAACTAATATTCAGCTTTTCTTTTTAATAGTCAATTTATTTTTAGCAGTCATCAAGCTTGTACACACTGGTCACTCACTCACAGACAGAAAAATGTACCTTTAATTTCATGTAATCATCATGTTTTCAGGCCATTTCGAGTTTGATTTTGACATGAAATAAAGTTGTGATATCTAAGTGACAGTTGTTTACTTACTTTTTAATTAGTCTTCCCATTAACGCCATCACTGTCTTCATTCAGGCCGATTCGACGAGAACGCGCACGAAAACAGGAGGCGGGATTTATCGCACGAACCAATCATGTCCAATCATGACCGATTAAATCCAATCATAGCGTGATGGAGGCACTGCCTCCTCTCATGTGACTTTCCCCCATTCGTTCTCAATTACCCCCCACTAAACCCACCGCACTCTTAGGGGGCTTTGCTTTGTTTATGTGAGCTGAAGGGAGGCAGAGAGACGCGGACTCCCCCCTGCAACTTCACCTGCGGGTGTCGCTGTTTGACAGTTTTTCTTTAGAAAAGTGAGTGACTTTTACACTTTTTAAATGTCAAATTTTGTAACATTTGCGTTGTTTTATTTTTGTAATATCGATTATTTTCTCATCCAGTTTTTTTGAGGAGGCACTGCCTCCCTTGCCTCCTCGGAGGAAACGCCCCTGATATATATAGCCTATATATATATATATATATATATATATATATATATATATATACGCGTGCATAATGTAGGGTAGGGTAGGGTAGGGGAAAACTTGTTGTCTGATGCTAACTTGAGGTAATTTTTAAATATAAAGTCCAAATATTTTTTTATTCAACCAACTAGTTAGATTACATTTGATTGAAAAACAAAGGATTTGATGTTCAGAACAGAGTAACTACAGTAATTATGATTGTGGGATGGGGGCGTTTTACCCCACAGACTGTTTGAAAAAAAAAAAAAAATGTCATTCTGAAAATATAATTATATTTTCCTTAAATAACACGTACACCCTATCTACAGGCCTTAATAATCTCATATCATATATAACTGTGGTGTTCTACCAAACAACTAGCTTTAAAACACTTTTTTTCTTACTGCTGAAAATTAGATACTTTTTTTGCAGGTACGTCACCGCTTCACTGTAAATACTTCTACATCACTCTTGTCTATGTAGTCCATAGTTGCAGCAAAAATGTATCTTGACTTTCTCTAGTGGTTATTTTGGGGAAAACAGTAGGGGGTCTTTTTACCCCCACTCTACCCTATTCATATCCCAAACTTACCTTAATGCTCAATTACCTTATGGCTTTGTAAAGACAACATAACATGCTCGAATATCTCTAAGGATAAGGATGTGCCTCAGTCTGCTAACAGTCGTTGATAGGACGAATTGTTAAATTATTTTTAATTTAACGTATATATTTTTTTAAAAGAAGTTCACTGAGGCCACCTAGTGGGTCGCGGCCTCCCGGCTGAAAACAGTTATATTTCGATAATTTGGATGCCGTTTTGCACCTCAGCCTAATGATTAATATAGCAGTACAGTTTCCAGACTTCTGTTTAGTCTCCTTCAATTCGACTAGGTGTCACTCATTTCGCGTCATCCAATCGAGAGTGATGTGGGCGGGGTCTAACGGCAACACTGGGTTGTCCTAAGAAGTCTCTAAGCACGTCTTGAGGGCACTCCAAGACTGGCAGAGTTGAATGCAAAGACGAAGAACAGGAGAAGCACTGATGCTGCCTTTAGATTTGAGCTCAGTAACATCCGACTTTTAGAGCTATGCTGATATTCCACGGAACCTGCACTATTTTACTGTTTTCTCTACATTCATAAGAAGTGTAGTCACTGCTTCTCAAAGGATGCATATTAGACATTTTAATGTCTAAAGAACCCGATTACATGGATTATCGCTCGCTGTCCGGCTATTTTGTTAAATTTGTTCTATAGAGTGCCAGTTGCGAAGGAGCTGTTATTTGTGGAGGTCTTAGCAAATAAATTGTTTTTTTCTCGTTTCGAAATAAAACCCGTTTTCAGCAGAAGAGAGCGCCCAACAACATCGGATTCTTCTCGCATTAGTGCCTGTGGATCTCAGATCAGATCTAGACTGGTGAACTCTTTTTACATCGCAATGGATACAACTATGTGGAGTTATATATTTGGTCTTTTCGTGGTTGCTTGTCGAGTAAGACTGGCTCGATCAACAGTTTTAGAATCAATATATTGGAATACTTCGAACACCAAGTAAGTACACTTATAAATAAAGGCTCCAGATAGAACGTTGTATGGCAAGCAGCTTTAACATTTATTCTTCTACACAAACTAAATCTATTTTGTTACGCGTGGTTATTATTATTAATATTTGTACGTAACCTAATTGTGATTAGCTTATAATTCTATATAGTGAGTATTAATTCCAACGTGACTAGTATCGATTAAATCAATCACTTGTAATTCTCCATTTGATACTAGTACTTTACTATTTATTTACTGTACCAATAGTGACCCGTAACGCTATTCCATTATAACTAGTAGCCTAACAAATTGCAAATGATTTGCCTTCGAATTATATGGGGTTCTGGGTTTCAGAGTAAATGTACTATTTCTGACACTATAGTGTCTAGTCCTACTAGTTACAATTCTTATCTCTCTAGTTGCAGTGGTGTTTTCATGCTAGTAATTAGCTGTAATAGCAAGATTAAAAGTGTTACTAGTAAAAAATGGAATACATGCTAATGTCTATTAATAAACAAGTAGTAGTACAACAAGAATATGACTGAGAAATAAGTTCTAGTACTCAATGAATAGTTACCAGTTGAACACATTTCCCCATGTAATTCAAAGACTAAAATATGTACTGGAACTTTAAAGAATCAATATGCTGATTGGTAGGAAAGAACCTATAAAGTAACATAATTAATCTCCAAAGTAAATGCAAAATACCCAGCTAAAAAAGGTACTTGAAGGTGTAGTGAAGAACCTTTTATTTTAAACGGTATCTGTGATTACACAGTTGTAATTTGTTGATTTCTCCATTGATTTTTATTACCATGTCATAGTCATTTAAACACAAGACAGCCCACTAAACATATTCGTAATCCATGGCATTTTGTTGGAGGACCACCCACCTTTCCAGACTGCAGGGTATTAGTTACAATGATGCTTTATTGGCAGTAACTTTGAGATGCAAGCACTTTCATTTGCAGAATCAGGCTGAATGGAAATCACTGTATAAACTTGTTGGGCTATCCTTTGCAACCTTGTAGACGTTACTATTTGTAAATGTTAATTTAAATGTTATTTAAGCAATTGGCCTGTGCGCGCCCTATCAAAAATTGTAGGTAAATGCAATGTTTTGCATAAATGATATGGTGAGATTGTAAACTCCATGTACCCTGGTATTTGCTGAGGAAAAGCTGAGAGCAATCAAACTTGTGGAGACCTTACATCATGGTTAATATCGTGTAAGAGTGCTGAGCCACAGCCTAAATTTAGGACTGATTATAAGCTGAGAAATGTTAAAATGAAGAGTGGATTACAGCCTCTCGCTGATTGCCACGGAGAGATCTGTTGCTTGAGCTCCTTTTTTCCACTGTGAAGCATGTCTCCAAAGTCTTATGATAATTATGCATCTGTTCCTCAGCACGCCATTCTGCGTCAGGACAAATAGTCTCAGTATGTTAAAAGACATGGAAATGCATTGAACTAGAGTAGGCTAGCTACTACTTTCTGAGATTGGTGTTTTCTCAGCTGCCAAAGTAGTCTATATACTCTCTTCCTGCCATTGGGAGGTCTTGCCAATTGGTCAACTTACCTGAAAACATTTCACCAAACATGCACTTAGAATTTACATTAGTCTTTATACGTTTTTATTCCACCATCTGATCGCTCAAGTGAATCTAGTTGCCTTGGGAGCATTGTGGCTGTTTCTTCACAGTTGTGAACCTGTATTCAAATAGATCATTTTTGTTTAGATGCAGGATAACGTTCTTTTAAGATGCTAAGCTGTGGTGCAGCAGAGCTTTGCCGCGGGTTGTAATCGGTTTTCATGAGTTCCAGTAGCTCAGTGGGTCATCTTTGTCACAGAGCTTTGGAGACAAAAGGTGCGCTGGGATGAAGGCACTGTTCACCCCCGTCCCGGTTTGTTCTCCACACAGAAGTTGGTACGGCAGGGGGCGGAGGAGGGGCACTAAAGCTTCCTGTCTTCTCAGGACCCCCAGCAGAACCTTGAGGGTCCCTTTCTTAATGACTTTATGAGGATGGAAGCGACTCTTTTATTCTGCCTTATGGTGTTTTTAGGGGAAGTGAGAGTGAGAGCATGTCTAACTTTGTCATGGTAGATTTAAAATATAAAGGGATAAATCCAAGTCTGTTTGCAATAGAATTTGCGTTTAATGAGAAATCAAGTTAATCTGAGAATCGGCAAATAATTGAAAGGTCAATTTCAGAACGCTTTTACAACAAGTGAACATTGAATAGGGGCTATAGTAGGGTTGTAATAAACACTGAGGGCAGAGAAAGGACTGCCAGCGAGCGGTCAGGAGTGAGCGATTGTTAATTGTGCAAATGCATTACAGAATAGAGAAGTATGTAATGGAGGGGAAAAAATAAGGAAGACTACAAAGTTGCAGACATTAGTCAAAAAAAAGTGTAAGCAAGCCAAGGTCCCAAATGCTTTAGATTCATTTACATTCTGCTTCAAGACAGAACTCTGAAAATTAGCCAAAGGAAATTGCTTGTCTCAATCCATTTCAGTCGGTTGCTTGTTTTACAATAAATGGAGGAGGCAGCCAAATTTGTGTAATTTAACCAAAGATATTTAGAAAAATGTCTCTTTTTTTATGCCATACAGTGAAAGTCAATGGGGTCCAATGTTGTTTTGGAATACTTTCCTAATCTAGTAGAATTGACACTTAAAAGACACTATTGAAGCCAGTGACCCTTTGGTTAAAGAGTTAGTTCACCCAAAAAAATGAAAATTCTGTCATTATTTACTCTCCCTCATGTCGTTCCAAACCTGTAAGACCTTCGTTCATCTTCAGAACACAAATGACATTGACAGCTATGCAACTACCACTTTGACGCTTCAAAAAATTCATAAAGAGATCGTAAAACTAATTCATATGAATTGAGCGGTTTAGTCCAAATTCTCTGAATAGAATCGATCGCTTTATATGATGAACAGATTTAATTTAGGCTTTTATTCACATATAAACATTCATCAACATCATCAGTTGTGGTAAACGGAAGCTCAAGCATGTTCGCTTGACGTGCGAGAACCAGTGAGGTTCATTCTCATGTTACGCATCACGATTGAGCTTCCGCAAGAACCAATGAGGTTCATTCTCGTGTTACGCATCACGTTTGAGCTTCCGCAAGAACCAATTAGGTTTGTTCTCATGCGTCAAGCAGGTTCGGTTGAGCTTCTGTTTATGTTTGCCGATCATTGTTTATATGTGAATAAAAGCCTAAATTCAGTCTGTTCATCATATTAGAAAATTTGGATTAAACCGTTCAATTCATATGGATTACTTTTACGATCTCTTTTTGAACTTTTTGAAGCCTCAAAGTGGTAGTTGTGTAGCTGTCAATGGAGGGACAGAAATCACTCAGATTTAATTAAAAATATCTAAATTTGTGTTCCGAAGATGAACGAAAGTCTTACGGGTTTGGAACGACATGAGGGTGAGTAAATGATGACAGAATTTTCATTTTTGGCTGAACTCTCACTTTAATTGAATTACCAGAAGAAACCACCAGATACAGAGGATAAATTTATTAGCCATCCAAACATGATATATTTTACATTAACTTCAAAGTTCTCATGCTTAATTGATTAATAATTCATTACTAAGCATGCTTTTTCCCCTATTTCTGTAACTCTATAAGATAATTAACATCCCCTTGTTCCCTACAGGTTTGTTCCAGGAAGGGGTGTAGTACTATACCCTCAGATCGGAGACAAAATGGACATTGTATGTCCAAGAATCAAGCCAGGCTCCACTGAGCAGATGAACATTGAATACTTCCGGGTCTATCTTGTTCCCAAGGAACAATTGGAGACCTGTAGTGTTACTAAAGGCGACATGTTACTGCTCAACTGTGACAAGCCGGACCAGGACGTGAAGTTCACCTTCAAGTTTCAAGAGTTCAGCCCCAACCTGTGGGGCCTGGAGTTCTTCAAAGGGAAGGACTATCACATCATCTGTAAGTTTATTTCCAATGCTTACTCAAGAATTCACCTTAGGTGCTGATTCATGATCGTTTTTCACCTCCGTTGCCAGCTGGGATACTGTGTAGAAGGAGCCAAATGCAGAACTGATCCCACCCGTGGGAATTTCAGCCTCCAGCATTGTCTCCCAAGATATCTTTTCAGTCTTTCCGTCTGGGAAGGCGACTGACTAGTGTAACCCTCCAAAAACAATGAACAAATCAAGTTTAGAGTTAATGGAAATGTGTTAAATCTGTTGGCAAGTGTATTCACCACAAAGATAAAGATATTTATGTTCATTAATCATTATTTTGTTTAGCTTGCTTAGTTTAGTTTTTCCCCAGGCCTATTTTTCCCTGTGGAGAGGAAAATGTCTCAAGTCTGAGATGTTCTCTGTGAAGCAAGTCTTGTTGATGGATGTTATTAGTATCATTCAACCACTTCGGAAAGGGGTTATCGTTCAGTTTAGCGTGTTGATCTCAGCCCCTTTTCAGATGGCACATTCCTTAATGGCCGTTTATGTGATTTTAAGATTTACACGCTCTAAATCCCTCAAGCCCTTGCCAGTATGAGACGGATCGGTTTGATGTGATTTTTTAAGGCAGCTTGGCCTGCAGCCCGAGGGACACGGATATCTGACCTAAATGATTCTAAAGAGACTTACCTCTGTGTCTGAGTGTGTGTGTGTGTTTGCATGCAAATGTCAGAACATGTGCATGTAACTGTGATATGTGTGAGAGATGACAAAAAGAGTCGAAGAGAACAATTTTTTTAAAACTTTTTTTTAAGGCATTTTGGTAAGTCTTGACATGCACTAACCTTTCAAAAGTTTTTTTTTTTAAGAAAATAATACTTTTATTCAGCAAGGATGCATTAAATTGGTCAAAAATGACAGTAAACACATTTATAATGTTTTAAATAAATGCTGTTCTTCTGAACTTTCTAGTCATCGAAGAATCCTGAAAAAAATGTATCAGTTTCCACCAAAATATTAAGCAGCACAACTGTTTTTAACGTCGATAAAAATAATAAGAAATGTTTCTTAAAGCACCAAATCAGTGTATTAGAATTATTTCTGAAGGATCATGTGACACTGATGATGCTGAAGCATCACAGGAATAAATTACACTTTAAATATTTGAAAATAGAAAAATTGTATTATAAAATTTCACAATAGTACTGTTTTACTGTATTTTTGCTCAAATAAATGCAGCTTTGGTGAACATAAGATACGTCTTTGAATTGTACTGTAGTTTATATTTGGTACTAGCTATTAGTTTCTTATCAATTTTAGTTTCTGGAGAGACTTTAAGGTTTCATAACAATGAATATTTCATTTAATTAATTGACTTTCGGTACAGTAAGTTAAGAAACGTAAATTTACTTCATGTGGAAGTAATTGGTAAACAAGGACATTTGCTCATAAGGCTTAAATAATATTTTATATGACTGAAACAAGCTGTCTACATTATGAATTCCTATTTCATACATATTTACAGTGTAGATTTAACTGGAGCAAAGGAGAAAGAGAGACTTAAAAATAGGTTAAATTGCATTTATATGTTGTATATCAATGTATCAGCCAATAAAAATATAAGAAATTTGGCGCAAACCACTGAATATTTGCGCAATCAGTGCAACTTACAACAAATAATTAGCATTTCCTCTAGACATACAGTCAGACAGCATATGGTTCACTGTGGATATGTGGTTAAAATATGATCTCTAGGATAGTTGGATTGCTTAATGTCTGCTAAAAGCTAAAAAAAACCCCCACAACATCTGCTTGGACACACTTGTTTTATTGTGTGTGCGCAACTTCAGTTTTCCACCTCCACTTTGTTACTCCGTCGCTGGTTTGAGCTGCGCTGGCCCGAGGCTCTGAATGTGCTTGTTGTGGTTAGGAAATGAGCGGGCTTCATTCAAGCCGAAGAGTCGGGTCACATCTAGAGCGGCCGCTGCAGATGAATGTGGGAATGGTTGTAGGGAACTGGGACATGTTGGGTAAAAGCTCGCTCTCTCTCTCTCTCTCTCTTCCCCTCTGTTTTTTCCCTCTCGTTTGCTTTCTCTGCCCACCCTCCCCACTCTCTTGCCCTTTCACTTGCTGGTCACTCAGTTCTTTCTGTGCCCTAAGCAGTTTGGAGGGGAAGTCCATTTGTTCATGTGGGATTGGTCTTAATCCTCGCAGTGAAAGAGAGATTACGGCCCAATGGAATTCTTTAGCTCTGCTATCAGAGGACCCAGCATGGGTGCCCACGCACAATGGCGTTTAAATCGTTCGACCAAGCCACTCCACTAGCCGAGGATTGACGGGCAAAGCAAATCCTTGATATTCTGTGATAATGATGTGAAAAGGCTTTGGTAATATGCTTAGTTTCTATAAAGTTCAAACCTGTGTGATTACACTGGGTTTATTACTCACAGCATGAGGGTTTTCTAAATTAGCGTGCACGTGAGTGCGTGCGCGCCCCTCTTAATGCTTTTCGTAAGGATTTATCAGCAGCAAACAAATGCAAGCTTTTAAGAAGCTTTGCTGTGCTGCAAAATTGTGATTTTTCTCTTTGTGCGCAGCAAGCTGAACCTTCACCTTCTGCATGCATGTACACATTGACTGATGAACATGCGACTTAAATGTCCGCAAGGAACACTTTAAAGGTTTTAAAGCACCTGCGAGAGTACACATGTGGAAAGTTGACCCGGTCATAAACTAGCTTACTTAGTGCCACTAAACCTTATATGGCCAAATTCATCCAGAAGACCGTAAGAGAAATGGGCCTCGAGGGGAAATAATCATTTGGTGGCGTGGAAGAGTTTTTAAGATGGATGATGGGCTTTAAATATTCAGCATCAGAAATGTAAGCTAATAAATGTTGGATGGGTGACTCTCACACACACACACACACAAAAGAATCCCAGAATTTTATTGCATTAGAAATTTTAAACAAAATGTTACTATTTTAACACCCATATTGTTATTACTGTAAATCATGCAGATGTTTCACTTTTTTTGTAGTTCTCATTACTCTTAATGTTGATTCTTAGTAGATTCACATTATAATCAGCAATAATAAAACATTTTATTACAGCAATTTTGTACTGTATCTCAACATCAACACCGAAAGTAATGTGTAAATACTTTTGCAGTTATAATTACAAATTAAATAGAGCTGCACGATTGAGAATCATGATTTTTTTTCGTTTCAAATAGAGATCATGATTCTCACCAGATTCTGAACAGACAACTAAACAAAATAACATTTTATTTACTATAGGTTCTGACAAAATATTAATTGGCTTAAAATAACTTGATTTGTTTTTTTTTTCATCTGTTTGAATGAATGATTCAATGACTCACTCATGAAAGACTTCACTTTCTTCTTTACTGGATGAATGAGCGTTTTTGAACAAATCTCTTGAATGAATGATTCAATGACTCACTCATAAAAGGCTTGTTTAAGATGCATCGGCGCTGTGCAGACCGATCGGCGTATGACATCAAAGTACCGCAAGAGCGATTGGAGAGCAGATGACTCCTTATGCTTTTGAATCGCTCTCTCAGTACTTTGATGTCATACGCCAATTGGTCTGCGCAGCGCTGATGCATCTCAAACAAGCCTAAAGACTTCACTTGCTTCATTACTGGATAAATCAGCATTTTTGAATGAATCTCTTGAATGAATGATTCAATGACTCACTCTTAAAGACTTAACTTGTTTCATTACTGGATGAATCAGCGTTTTTTAATGAATCTCTTGAATGAATGATTCAATGACAAGTCAATTTTTTAAAAATCACTTGTCGCCACCTACTGGTGTAATGATGTAATCGATACAATCTTTATTTGAAGTTTCGCATTACTTTCAAAAGGTGATTTGCTCTATTTTGATCGCTACCGTAGACATCAGTGTTTATATCCGAAATTTAAACTTTTATCCCAATACTTCTGTGATAATTTTAATTATTGTAATACAGAGATAACGATATTGTGTGGTTGAAAAGACTGTTTGTGAAGCTGTTTCATACCTATACATGACAACGGCTCTCTTTGGCTCAGTTTAATAAGATTGTGTGGGTGTTTGAATCTAGATCGAGATCTTTTAACGATTAATCATACAGCTCTAATACTGAATATATTATTATTATTATTGATGCATTATAATGACAATTGAATGTGCTTAATGCAAAAATGTCTTATCCAAATATTATCCATGTTCTTGACAGGTTTTGTGAGATTTATTTATTTTGAATAAAATTATAACAATGGCTAATTCATTTTTTCCTCCTCTCTTTCAGCCACATCCAACAGCACGTTTGAAGGTTTGGACAACCATGATGGTGGTGTTTGTAAGACCAAATCCATGAAGCTGGTTCTGAGAGTTGGACAGAGTGAGTACCACCCGCAATCTTTCTCTCCATACCTGCACCTGCAACGATGAATATCACTGCTTCCAGAACAGTCTTTCATGTCACCGGTCTTGTAGTGGGTGTCCATGCTAGTGTGCCTCAGCGTGTAATTGAAATGTCATGTGAGCTTGTTTCCTATGGCTATGCCAGCTGTCCCTTCTTTGGGCTTGTGGGGAGATGCTTGCAGCTTTACGCCAATTCATTAAATTCTCTCTCAAAACCTGGGGCATAATGCCTGGAAGCCAAAAAGATGTAAGGGTGGTCCGATATTATGTTCAGATCAGTTTTTCAGTTCGATGAACATTTCGTACTGCTTTGGCTCCACTAGTGATTTTAGTTGCTGGAAATATTTAATTTTCTGTTTTGTTTTTAGGTCCTACAGATTCATTCTCAGCAAAAAATCATCCCACAAGATATCCTCCGAAATACCCTGACAATAAGGACCAAAGCACCTTCAGCAAAGAGAACGATGTTGTCAGCAAAACTGGTAGGTATTATTGATGTATACGAGGGGAAATATCACTAAATCATAAATTATGCAATTCATATTTCACCCCAAAATCAAAAGTAAAAATATACATAATAAAATAATTAAATATTATACTTAATACAATATATAATAAAATTAGGGCTGTCATAATTAACGTGTTAACTGCAATTAATTTTTTCAGTGTAACACGTTAAAAATATTTAACGCAATTAACGCAGCATCTGTTTTTCCCATCATCCTTTGGCTAGCGTTACATTATATGATCACGTTATCATTCATTCAAGTGTGATAAAACACAAAAAAGACTCATGCCAATAGAAAGCCGCTTCAGATAATGCTTGAACGGACAAAAACACGCAAAATTATGCCAAAATGCTCGTTACAAGCACAGTTAAATGAGTTAAATGAAGTCTTAAATTGACGTAAAGGGTTATGAGAAAATGTGTATCAGATCTGTGTCATGTGTCAGCTCTTAAAGTGACAGCAGCCTAATAAATCTGCTGCTGTCTGTCGTTAATGTTAATGAACAAAAGACAAAGGGAAAATCACTCACTGCTCTTGACTGAATAACTTTTGTAGCTTTAATAAGGATTAATCTATATTTAATTTAGAATTTATGCAGTGAAGACTGTGAAGTGTTTGATAACTTTATTCACTATCTGTATATTCCCTACCTGTTAGACCTACCTAAAAATCTTAAAGTGCTGTTTACAAGATTATATGGGTCAAAAACAACGAAAACAATAATTTTTTGTGCATTTTGACAGGGCAAGTAATATCAGAACTGGTCTGACTGGGCCAATAGAAAAAATTGAGCCCTGATATATGAGCATAAGTAAATGTGAGATTTATTATAATGGGTTTATGTGAAAATTGTTTTAAATTCTCTTAAATTGAAAGTTGTTATATATTTTAAAACCTAATAAATGTTAAAATGTATAGCTTTCAAACAAATGTAATGCTGAATGGCTATAATTAATGGTTAAAATTGAGAAAAAAATCAATTTCATAGAGACATCAGTAGCAGTATTGGCGATGTCTTCTTTCATAAAAATCTGCCATTAAACATATTTAAAATATAGGCTACTGTCTTTATGTTGTTTCTACATTAATTTGGAGATTAAATGTGAAATTATTACAATATAAAAATGTATTAAAAACTTTAATGTTAGAAATTATTTATTGCGATTAATTAGTAAATTGTTTTAATCAATTGACAGCACTAAATAAAATACAAATAAATATAATATAAATAATGAGGATCAATGACACAATGCAAAAAGTCTTAAAAAAAAATTTGTCCTAAAATTAAATCTTTCTTTTGATTTTGGTTTGAATTATGACCCAGATACACAGTATGCCAAATGTTAATACATCTCAGATGTCAAACGTTTCTTCAATTATAAACCACAAAGAGTAAATTTGGAGGGTGTCTGACCAGTTTCAGCCCTTTTTTTGTATGACAATGGATTACGGATATTCAAAAAATGACAAAAGACTAAGTAAAACCTTTTGGATGTAAAATAATTACACTTTTTGGATATGTATCAGGTGCTGATTTATGTAAAAATAAAATAAATGAAGCACTGCCAGTTTAGTGTGGACTTGCACGTCCTAACTTATGATGTTAAATGATCTGGATACTTCACTTTGGCTATCATTTTGTTTAAGAATAAACGACATCTGATCATAAACTCATTCTCGTTCTCCAGACTCCATACAGAATGGTGAGGCCGGAGGGAAGAGCGGCGAGTCTGTAGGATCCGCTGGATCTGAAGTAGCCCTGTTCGCTGGTGTTGCATCCGGTGGTGTCATCTTCATCATCATCATCATCGCTCTTGTAGCACTGCTGCATCGGCGTCATCAGAAACACTCGGCACAGTGCTCCGCCCAGCTGCCGTTAAACACGCTGCCCAAACGCGGAAGTGCCGCCAGCGGCGGTAGCAACAATAATGGCTCCGAGCCCAGTGACATCATCTTCCCACTGCGGACCTCGGGAAGCATGTACTGTCCGCACTACGAGAAGGTTAGTGGTGACTACGGACACCCAGTCTACATCGTCCAAGAAATGCCACCACAAAATCCTGCAAACATTTACTACAAGGTTTGACAGAGCATGGAAAAGCTACGGACGCTGGAGAGCGACTGGCGTTGTTTTTGATGATGGACGTCAGTGTTTTGGTGCCATTGCCATTATTTAGCCCTGTTGGCTGGATGCTAGAAGGGCCGAAGTGTCGTCTAGTTCAGAAGAACTCATTCTTTGTTGGTCTTAAGGCCTGATTCTGGATTAGATGCTGGTGCACATGGGAATTTGCTCTTCTGTTTATACCTTGAAAACTGATGACTTTCAAAGCGCAGAACAAATCATGAGCTGCAAAATCATGCTGAACAAACATTAGGAAAATACAAGACTATTTTTTTTATTTATTGGTTTTTGATTGTTTTTATGTTTCTCAACTCCCAGATCTTGAAAATCGAACTTTTTAATGCACGAGAAGAGGCCTTGATTCCTGTACTGTGTGTCGAGTCCATCCGATGTGATTTAGGCTGTCTGCATCCCAAAGCTGGCCTGATGGATGCATATTACATATCAGTTCAGACATTTGTGGCCCTTATGCTGTTTTATCTGCGAGCTGGTGTGGTCCAAAACGCATGTGGTTCTTTTATCCCCATTTGCTTATAACTTTTCAAACATTTATTCAAACAGCAAACAAACAAAACTAAAGATCAACATACAGAAAGATCCTTTGTTGACTTGGTAATGTAAATACAATAGCCGAGCATTGAAATTATGCTCCAAGTTATGTTTTCTATGAATCTGAACATTGCTCGTCCATTACGTTTCATCATTGAATGTTCAGTCAATTTTGTTAAAATACTTCAGGGGTTTACTTCAGCAAACGAGAAGCGACATGTTGGATATAATGGACTTTTAAAAAAAAATTTTAAACCTTGCATTTGTTAAACTTGTTTGTTGGTTCTGGCCAATAGTGTGTTGAGGAAATTTCACATTCCAGATGGCTGACAAGGTTGAACGAAATGATTCGCCATAGTCGCTTGTGCTGCTCTCTCTCTCTCTTTTCTTTTTTGCTTGAATGAATGAATGAAAAGTTCACAAAATGTTTTCTATTGTTCAAATAAAAAAAAGTGGCCTCTTACTCAAAACAAATCTTGACTCTATATCAGAAAATCATTATTAAAGAATCATTAACTAGTTTGAAAAATGTTAAAGAATCAGATAGATAGATAGAGTATTTGTTAATACAATAAAGTTAGTAAGTTTGGTATGAGCTACCACAGTAATTTAAAAATATACAAAATAACACAAAGTGAAAATAAAGTGGCATTTTGGCAGGGGGTCGAAATTCGGCACAACACAACACGTTCAGTGATAAAGCGCTCATCTGTGTGGACTGTGCACGAGCGCAAAAGAGCACAGTTTCCCGCCACTGATAACAGCGTCAACGTCAACGAACGCTCAGCATGATTTCAAAAACAACACATTCCAGCGCCAGATCGCCTCTTATTTAACAAACGAATGAAATGAATGTTCTGCTAGTCAACTGGAGATGTTTCATGTGTATTAGGTACATCCGTGCCGCGAGATGATTTAAAAAGTGGTAGGGACAATATCGACCCTGGCGAAAAGTGGTGGGGACGTGTCCCACCCACAAATTACGCCTATAAGGACAACGTGTTTCTGTCAGGCACTCTTTGCTTAAACTGCGTCTTCGTACCGCTTTCACGCACGTCTTTCAAAATAAAAGTCTCGCATCAGAAAAACAGAATTATGTTTGTTGTTGTTTCTTTGACTGACCCACCAGTTGAGAAACACAGATATTTTCAATAATTTCACTTATATTATTCGCATTTTTTTTATGCAACATGTTGAGTTTTTTCTTTTGATTTGGGGGTGAAATGTGATTTGTATAATTTATGAATTATTGAGATGAATTGAATTGTTGGTTTAACTTAAAAAAGTAAGTTACCTGGTTGCCTTAAAATTTTGAGTTCATTGAAATTAAAAATTTGAGTTGATACAATGAAAGTGATTGATTTAATCAACAGAAACTCAAAATATTATGTTATCTGAACCACATTAATTACCTAAGTTGATTTGACAAAAGAAACAATGTTGTGATAACAAATCATGAAAATAGTTTTTTACAATGTACCAAGTTTTACTGATATTCAACCAACTTCAGAGCAAAAATCAAAAACAAATCAGAAACAAGATTGTCCGATCGTTGTCCCTGGCGACTACTTAGGAAGCACATACCATTTGGCTTGATTTCCAGATGACGCATTGGGTCACAGGACACTCAGAGCTCTCCCACGGTGGGGAGTGTAGTGTGTGATGCATTTCAAAAGAAGCACTCACACCTCATGACCTCAGACACACTTTACTGCCTCACACAATCCCGGCTACACACATATGTTCTCACACTGCGTTTGTGCTTTTTCTTACAGACTCAGATAAGGACCTCTAACCTTCTACAGCACATTATCTGTGGCCCTTCCTCTCCCCTCTTATGTTACAAACAATATTCCACCCTGAA
Organism: Mylopharyngodon piceus; assembly: GCA_039654765.1. NCBI lineage: Eukaryota > Metazoa > Chordata > Actinopteri > Cypriniformes > Xenocyprididae > Mylopharyngodon > Mylopharyngodon piceus. Next base: position 17,838,263 of record CM077440.1, on the reverse strand, counting down.
TACTAAGCATGGGTAGAACAGAACAGGAAACAGTGTGTTTTTGTTATGGACAGACAGAACAATGGGGTGGTAAATCTACAAGTTAAGCCAACTGCCTGTCACAGACAGCCAAAAGAAACACTTCTGTCATTTTATAAAAACCTGCATCCTGGAATGTACTCAATTATGATGTTTTTTGGAAAAGTAAAAATGCTTTTCTAATCTCCACAATCATTGAAACCTGAACCTTGACTTCTTATGTTCAGGAATATGAAATGCTGATGAGGTCTGGAGGTTATGGTTTGTAGTACTGATAGGCATTATTTCAGTTTGAGAAAATCAGTATCATCTGATGCAGCTCGGTTTGTTAGTCATTTTCAAAATGTTCATATTTCAAATTTTGTGTAAAGCAGTTTAGGAATCTGTATACATATCATTTTCCATCATTGAATTGTATTATTTGCCATTTAAAGGTTTAGTTTACCCCAAAATGAAAATTCTTTCATCATTTACTCACTTTCATGTCATTCCAAGCCCATTTATTCATCTTCAAAACACAAAAGAAGATATCTCAAAAAAACCTGAAAGACAAACTTCGCCCAAAACTTTGGCACTTCAAAAAGAGCTCATAAAAGAAATCCATATGAATTTGCGCGTCTTCTGAAGATACATGATCGCTTAATACGATCAACAGATTTAAAGGGATAGTTCAGGATAGGGATAGGGATAAAGGGATAGTTCAGCTCAAGCATGTTCGCTTGACGTGCGAGAACCAGTGAGGTTCCTTTTCATGTTATGCATCATGCCTGAGCTTCCGCAAGAACCAATGAGGTTCATTCTCGTGTTACGCATCACATTTGAGCTTCTGCAAGAACCAATGAGGTTCATTCTTGTGTTGCGCATTACATTTGAGCTTCTGCAAGAACCAGTGAGGTTCATTCTCATGTTACGCATCATGTTTGAGCTTTCGCAAAAACCAATGAGGTTCATTTTCGCGCATCAAGCAGGTTCGGTTTATGTTCGCTGATCAATGTTTATATGTGAATAAAAGCCTAAATTCAATCTGTTCATCATATAAAGTGATCAAGTCTCTTCTAAAAATTTGGTCTAAACCGTTCAATTCATATGGATTAGTTTTACAATCTCTTTATGAACTTTTTGAAGCGTTAAAGTGGTAGTTGCGTAGCTGTCAATAGAGGGACAGAAATTCTCAGGTTTCATTAAAAAGATCTTCATTTGTGGTCCTAAGTTAAATAAAAGTCTTATGAGTTTTGGAACAACATAAGGGTGAGTAAATAATGACAGAATTGTCACTTTTGGGTGAACTATCACTTTTATAACCCATATCAATCAAGCAATAATTTGTAGCAATGTTTCTTGACTTTATTCTGAAGAACCTGCTGTGAGAAAATTAAACCTAGCCATTTGAAAAGATCCAATATTCTGCCAAGTATGGATGACTTGAGAGTTTTAATTCCACTCTCTTTACCTAAAAACTACTTACAATGACTGAAATACATCATCCGCAACACACAATGCTTCACTAAATCAGAGAGAACAGCTGAAGTCGCATATCCGGAAGAAAGCACACATCTGGACTAGAAATGACAAAAGACCTTTTCTGGTTGCCCCAAACATTTACAGCTGGTTAAAAATCAGGAACAATTACTCAAAGACCACAATGCCTTATGCCATATTGAATAACTTTTGGAGACGTGGTTGATTGTGCGCCTTTTTGTTAATGTCTGTGAGTCAGAACTCACAGGAAATTGGAAACTTTTTGGGAAAATCAAGATATCATCATGTGGCAGGCACATTTCCTCCCCACCAAAGCGTGTAGGATGAAATAAAGGACCAGTGAGGAAAAATGGGGGTGCTGGAGAGGGAGGTAGTGGGGGAAGGGAGACACATCTGTCATGCAGGGTGAGAAAAGAAAAGGGAGGAAAAGGCCTCAAGTATGTTTTTACTCTGAAGGAGAGCCATAGATCATTTGAGACCTGTCACAAAGGCTCTGTGTGAAAACACTACTGTACACAAGTTTGAATTCCTTAAACGACATGAGGTCGCTTAACCTGTATTAGACTAAATCGAGGTGCTCACTTAGACTCCACAAAACGTCTAGCAGGCCTCTGTTTATAGTATTTTTTATTATCAGAAGATATCGCTAATCCATAAATGAAGGATGCTATCTTTATTCTCTTAAAATGATAGTTCCAAACCTGTATGACTTTATTTTTTTTTCTGTGGAACACTGAGATTTCATATTGATTGATGCTCTAGTCTAGGCCATCCATTTTGCTGGGCCAATTGGAAAAACAAATGCAATGTTTTAACATCGTCGCTTTTGGGCGGAAACCTCGTCTCTCCATATTTCGTCATTTTTTTTTCATAAATCTTTACTATTGGTCATCCTTTAAGTCTGTCTGTGGGTTTTACAAATATTTAAACAATGAAAAGTATTAAAAAGAGCTTGTGACTAAACCTCGAAACTCTATTGGCCCCTCAAACTGTCAGTCTCATAACTCCGCCCCGCCTCTATCGGGAAGGAAATCCCGTACGCAGTTTAGACCGTCGCTGCTTGTTTGCAATGCAAAGATAAATAAAGAACTGAATGTTTGAATAAGTACAGCGTTTTCTTTACTCAAGAAACACTTTACATAAAGGCTAATGTTTTATGTATTTGAGGAGCAGAGAAGCATGTCTTAGTCTAGCATTTGTTGTCGATTCATAGCCAATATTGCATTAAATGGTGCATTCAAGTCCTCCTGGGAAGTTCATAGGCTATTTACAACGTCAGGTGAGTTTAAGTCATTTTCGTCGGAGTAAGATGACGGAGTGCCTTCTTTTAATTAACTACACAAAAATACAGCATTGTTTTTATACTTCTAGAAAATAAAGAACAAAGAATGTACTTCAGTTTTGCTTTTTTTTAATGTTTTTAATTAAATTATGAATCCACTGTAAACTTTATCGTTACATAGTATATTGTTATTACAATGCTATCATATTTTATGCAGGCGATGAGCTTACTTTGTTGTAAACAGAAAAGCCTGATAATATCTCTGCTAAGTTTTGTGGTATTGTGGTATTCCGCCATGTTTCTCACTGACACGGCCCTAACTCGGAAACATGGGCGCTTAAAGAAAATCCCGCGCTTCCCACTTATATTAACGACATTGTTGTGGCATTCATGTGCGTTCAACTCGTAAATACGATCTTTCCGACATACCTTGAACGCGTAACACGAGATTTTAGACCAAATGGTAGAAAAACGCACAGTAAACCTTATAACATGCAAGTTGATAAAAACGCATGAAGCACTAACTGCCTCAGATGCGGCTGTCAAAAAAAAGATTTTCTTCTCGTAACTCCATTTGAGGTTAATTTTGGTAAAATGTTAATAATATAATTGCACATGTTACATGTCTAACCACATATAAATATGGATTGATTTTTTTTCTGTTTCCTATAGCGTTAGTAGCCTTATTGGAGATAAACGCTGACTGATAGCGACGATACGGAGCCCTGCACAGGACATGCAACAAAAACAGTAAGATGTCATGGCGATGAATTAAGAATTTTCCCCACAATTTATTAATTTGTTTTTAGGTAAATTATGGCCACATTGTACTACTTAGTTTCCTCATTTTTCTTTAGTTCAATCGTGACCAACAAAGGGGACGAATTTGTACAAAGTGGCCACAATTGACCTAAAACGAGGGAACGAATTAATAACACATGGCCATGAATTAAGTAGTCATGGGAACTTCTTAATTCGTGGCCATATATGTATTTCTTTCTGCATGACGTATGCTGAAAAATATCCAGACTCTTTATATATATGAAGTGCCACGCAAGATGCAATATTCCGATATTGCATTGGAAGCAATAAGCCGTGAATAAATGACGAACTCAAAAGACAAAAAGCAATCACTCAGACCTGCAGACAAACTGCCTGCGGATGAAGCCTTCAAAGCTACCCGAAATTTCAGTGTCTCTCAACGCTATATATCACCCTCCTTACGTTCAAGTGACAAGGAAAGTGGAGGAAAGATTAAGGGCTTGCGCACCGAGGAATGTTAAGTGTGGTTGAAGCATGTGTGCTGAGTATAGACTAGCGCACGTTCAAGGCCAAATGGTTTGGAAACAATTAAAGTAATGGAGAAGAAAAAGGCGGAACGCCTCCTCTGTCTGTCGCCCCCCACCATCCTCACCCAAGCAGATGACTAACAGTCCCACAGAGCCCCAGCATCACCTTTTTGATTGTGCCTTCATCTCATTTCTCACTTTTTAGTGCCTTGTGTCATTGCTGCCACGGCTCGGTGCATCCCGCAGCATGGAGTTTTAATAAAGTGTGTGAAAACATTTAAAAACACGTCCATTTTCTACCTCAGCTACACTTAATGCGCAGGGCACGGGGTTAATAGCTCGATTAAATCTGCTCGCTTTTCCGGCATGTCACGCCAGTGGATTCAAGGTCAAAAAATTGGTCTTCTTTCAAGGAGACTTGCGTATGCAGGTTATAATGCAGCATGCAATAGCACTGCAACCAGTGTTAAAACTGCAAATGCTTCTACATTTGTTCCACCACCCAGTAAAAGCAAACCCACATTCAGCTGAAAGGAACGCACATTGACAGCCAGATGTGCTGTCTGTCGTTTATTTGGCACTAGAAAGACATTGGCCCAAGGGTGTGGAGTTCCCCTTCTGTTAAATCTGTGATGTGACATCCCTGTCTGGAGGCCTTTTTTACATTTTAAGTATCTGCCGCTTTCATTCACGGTGTCTGTAATTTAGTCTTTGTCAAAGCAGCGAATTCAAAACGTGACTCAATGAAACAGTTTGAAAGAGATGTAGACCTCATTCTAGGGAAACAATTAGTGGAGTTCAGCCCCTCGTAGCTGAACCTTGACCTCGTAACCCGCACGGGCCTTTCACAAAACAGGGATTAGAAAGCCATCTGATTGCATTTTGTTGCAGATCATTATGGAGAATGAGAGGCAGGAGGGGATGAATATTTAATCAGTTAGCCAACAATCGAACATTTGTTCCTCTATCTATCTATCTATCTATCTATCTATCTATCTATCTATCTATCTATCTATCTCTGTTTGTTTGTTCTCCATTTAGCTGTGCTTGCAAAGATGAGCAACAATACTACTTTATACTTTCTCCACAAATCTTGCTGTGTAAATTGCGAAACATTATTTGTGCCTCACATGAATCTCATATTTTGCACCTTTTTGGAGTACTTTTCTTAATTGTAATTTATAAGACAAAAAAAGAGAGAAAAAAAACTCAACATAGGTTCATTAAAAAACATGAATCTACCTACATGTTTGCTGTAAAATGTACCCACTAGGGTTATAACTTGTTGACTGTTTTTCAAATAAAAGATTTCCTGTATCATAAATCAATGAACTTTTGCTTAAAAACAATGAAATAGGCCCTAATTCCTCCAAGTTTAAAAAAGGTCACCCCAGATAAAAAAAAAAAAAAAAAAATTGGAACAACCATATAACAAACGTTGCTGCTTATAAGTAGCACTTCCTAAAACTTTCTAGAATTGTTTAGAACTTTCTGGAATTTTCTAGAACTGTTTTTCTAGAACAATCCAAATCTAGTGGAAATTTCCAAAGAAGTCACAAAATAATGGAAGAATAAATTGAATTTTCCAAACTTCAGTTTATTCTTCTATAATTTCAGAAGAGGGCAGTTTCATGTCTTCTTTGGAAATTTCCACTATTCACTCCTTTCTTCCTTTGATTTCTGCTCCAGGAAACTGGTAATGTTCAATAATTTGCATTTGGAGTGGCATTCTGCACTTTTCTTCTAGTGAAAATTCTTCTAAAGGCACACTTCTATTTCTTCTATGTGATTGCTGAAATCTCACTAGATTACTGGTCCAGATAGCCTTGTTCTTCTGTAAGATAGAGTCACTTATCTTGTGCCACATTATATACTGAAACAAATTTCAAAAAGTATCTATCAAGTTGTTTTGTTTGCGCATAAAGCTCCCTCTCTCTCTCTGTCCCTCTCTCCTATGTATACCAAGATTTGGATTGTTCTAGAAAATTCCAGAAAGTTCTAAACAGTTCTAGAAAGTGCTACTTATTATATGGTTGTTCCAATTTTTTATTTGGGGTGACCTTTTTTTTAAACTTGGAGGAAGTTCGTTGATTTATGAAAGTTCATTGATTTATGATACATGAAATTTTTTATTTGAAAAATAATCAAAAAGTTATAACCCTAGTACCCACACATACAATTCACTGCAGTTTCCAGATGAAATGAACACTAGTGGCAGTAAAACACCAACTTTTTATTTTATTTTCACACGAATTATGATTACAGGAGCAGATTATCAATTAGTAGACTTATTTCTGTGCAGTTCCTTGCACAACACCATGACCTCATTTTTTTTTTTTTTTTGCATGATTTGTAAATGTATACATTTGAAGGTTTTCATCATTTCCATATGTACGACTTCTTTGACAGTAAATTTGCTTGGTAGCTCACCTGGCTCAGGTAAGCAAGCTAAAAAGTCAATCTTGCTTAATCAAATGCATTTTAATCTTTGCGTTTGGTTTTGTTAAGACTATCGGTTAGGTTTAGGGTGGGATTTACGTTATTTTAAAACATGATAGAGTATTAATCTTTTAGAGCCACTCACCGGATATTTCATTTCCAAACTGTCATGAAATGTTCAATAAGCAACGTAATAAAACATTGTTAATCTGTTTTGGATAAAACTGAACTCACTTTTAGCGCCACTCACTGGACATTTCACTTTGAAAGTGTTGGGAAATGTACAAGAAGCAATGTAATATCATTTTGCAGACATTGAACTTTTTTTCTTTTTCTAAAGAGTCTGGGTTGAAAAATCTCCTTAGACATGCACTGAAAAAGGGGCCCAAGCTGTTTTTTAGAACTTACACTCTTCAGAGAACTTAAACTTCAGAAAATTAAAAAAAAACCTTGATTAAATATAATCAGCTAAGACAGAAGGAACAAAGCCCCTAGATCAAACCTCAGTAGAGCGACTAGCTTTGTAGAGAAGTGTGAAATGTTTGCAGGGAAACAGGTGAGAGCCAAACCCGCTGTGAGAGCCTTACGGCACACCACAAACAGTCCGCCTGCCACCTTCATTTCTGTCCTCACAGCCAACTGGTTTGTCTGCTGTCACTTGCTCGGTAAATCGCTCTTGCTAGTAGATTTCACACCCAGAGAGAAGCAGCTCTAATTGGTAGCGTGTGGACCACAAAAGAAGATGACACCTTCGAGCATTTGTTCTTACAACACTGCAAACCTTTTGTTTGCCACTTTGTAATTGAATTAGAGAGCCTGCTAAGGTTGTCCCGTATGTTTTGATGAAAAAGCTAGCAGATGGAATCCACTATGCAAACATCTGTTGCAAATGATCACCATTTTTTTCAAGTGAGTATTTTACCAGTTACCGTTCTGAGTTGAGGTTTCTTTGTTGTGACAGGTAAAAGGGGAAAGAATGGAAAGGTTTTTCCTCATATATGTCATTGCAAAGTAATGACTTTATTGTCTCTGGCCCTGTTTACATTCCCATTTACACCTGGTGTTTTTAATCAGTCTTTTTTGTCCACTTTCAACCACTTCTGTCCTTATGTTTTTTGGAGGCGCGAGGGTCTATGGGGAAGGTAAATGTATGGGTTTCTTCAGATATTTCGATCTAATGGACAAAATTAGCTTGTGCAATTTACATATGAACACACCGAAAATGACAGAAAACACACGGAGAGCATCAGCTGTCATTTCTGCTCTGATAGCCGTAAGATCACGCCGAATGCTGTGAGTGTGTATTAGAAATCAGGAATGGTGCTTGGTATGTTTTTCGTCTTTAAACCAAACTTGGGTCTTCAGCCGACAAAGTTTAAATCCCATCTGGCTAGCGCACTTCCCATAATGTTTACGCTTTAGGTCAGTAGGAGGAGAGTCGGCAGTCTTTTGTAGCTTTTCGAACACATTCGACCACATGAACGGCTACACTACGAAAGCTCGTACAAAAGTAAATCATGCACACAGTTTAGTAAATTGAGATTTACTATTTTGTTCCCTCGATTTGCTAAATCGTGTGCATGATTTACTATTTCGTTCCCTCGATTCGCTAAATCGTGCGCACAATTTACAATTGCGTTCCCTCGATTCGCTAAACTCTGTGCACGATTTACTATTTCGTTCCCTGGATTTGCTAAACCATGCGCACGATTTACTATTTCGTTCCCTGGATTTGCTAAATCGTGCGCACGATTTACTATTTCGTTCCCTCGATTCGCTAAATCGTGCGCACGATTTACTATTTCGTTCCCTCGATTCGCTAAATCGTGCGCACGATTTACTATTTCGTTCCCTCGATTCGCTAAATCGTGCGCACGATTTACTATTTCGTTCCCTCGATTTGCTAAATCGTGTGCACGATTTACTATTTCGTTCCCTTGATTAAACCGTGCGCACCATTTACTATTTCGTTCCCTCGATTAAACCGTGCACACCATTTACTATTTCGTTCCCTCGATTAAACCGTGCGCACGATTTACTATTTAGTTCCCTCGATTCACTAAACTGTGCGCACAATTTACAATTGCGTTCCCTGGATTCGCTAAACTCTGCGCACGATTTACTATTTCGTTCCCTGGATTTGCTAAACCGTGCGCACGATTTACTATTTCGTTCCCTGGATTTGCTAAATCGTGCGCACGATTTACTATTTCGTTCCCTCGATTAAACCGTGCGCACGATTTACTATTTCGTTCCCTTGATTTGCTAAATCGTGTGCACGATTTACTATTTCGTTCCCTTGATTAAACCGTGCGCACGATTTATTATTTCGTTCCCTCAATTAAACTGTGCGCACGATTTACTATTTTGTTACCTCGATTTGCTAAATCGTGTGCACGATTTACTATTTCGTTCCCTCGATTCACTAAACTGTGCGCACAATTTACAATTGCGTTCCCTGGATTCGCTAAACTCTGCGCACGATTTACTATTTCGTTCCCTGGATTCGCTAAACCGTGCGCACAATTTACTATTTCGTTCCCTGGATTTGCTAAACCATGCGCACGATTTACTATTTCGTTCCCTGGATTTGCTAAATCGTGTGCACGATTTACTATTTCGTTCCCTCGATTAAACTGTGCGCACGATTTACTATTTCGTTCCCTCGATTCAGTAAACCATGCGCACGATTTACTATTTCGTTCCCTGGATTAGCTAAACCGTGCGCACAATTTACTATTTCGTTCCCTGGATTTGCTAAACCGTGCGCACGATTTACTATTTCATTCCCACGATTTACTATTTCGTTCTCTCGATTTATAAATTGTGCGCATGATTTAGCCTACTATTTTTTTTTCCTGCATGTCATGTGCGGGGCTCAGTAGAAAGCAATCCGGTTGAATTTGTTTTCGACTACCTCTGGAAGTGGTTGAAAGTGGACAAGCTCAAAACGTTTTAGATCCCGTTTACACCTGTATTTAGCGTTGTCCACTTGTGATCCGATCGACCAAAACGCATCTTAATACCAGGTGGAAACAGGGCCTCTGTTGCACGTGCCTTTAACCAACAAGGTTAAATGTCACTTCCAATATTCAGTGACCAAAATATAAATATAGAGTTGTCAAAACAATAAATAAAATTAAACCCGGATAATTTGCAGCCAATTACAAAATGCTGAATACAGGTTGAGGATCTGCAATGGAATAGCAATCACGAGGGTGAATTTTTCTCATTTTGTTCTCTTGCTAAAAGCCAAAACTGATCATCGCTGAAGCGTTTTGATACAAAAGTGGCCTCTTGAGTGAAATATAGATCATGATGGCGTTGTTCCTTAAAATTTGAATCGGATCATGGACTTATGCCTGCCGAGTTAACAAGCTTCCAGGGAGCTTTTGACTCTAATAGCTTTCTACTGCCGAGGAACGGATCCCATCCTGAACATCTGCGTGACATTGACTCTAAACAGGCTTAAATGCCTTTCACATATACTCATGAATTCCCTCATCTCGAACGTCTTCGATTTCTGATTGAATGCACGATATAACCTATCACTCTCCATTGTGAGCAATTCTTTGCCTGAGAATAATGTTCAATCACGTCCTTTTCAATCTCGCGGAACTGCCGCTGGCAATTCAGGAAGATCCGTGTAACATGCCAGCAAGATTTTGGATGTTTCTGCCGATTCGACAGAATCGTGAGACACAACTCAGTCCACCAGCAACCTCCCCATCCTCCCTTTCCTCAAGCAAATGTGTGATTTGACACAAAAGTGCCACTCCAGTGAGCTTGAGGCCATATGGGCGCCCTGTTGTAACAAGCATGCAATTAATCCTGAATTAGTCCACCCAATCTGCCACACGATACAGTCTGACGAAGTCTATGTGTGCACCCTGGGAAGCGGGCTGGAGAAGAGAGGAGAGTGTGTTAACGCTACGGTAAACACGCAGCTTCCAGGAAACATCAGAGCATCCGTTCCACATTTGCTTGACACCAGAGTGATCATTTCAGCTCCTACCATCTCCAGAGATTCAGCACGGCAAGACACGACAATGAATAATTTAAACAAACGACAAAATCCATCCCGAGTTGGTGAGGATGGACTGCGCGGAGGGATTACAAGGTTTCAGCGGAATATGACGGATTTCAGGATTTAGCTAGTCTGGATTACAGTTTTAATATTTAGCTTTATAAAATGATAAAAATAAATAAATAAAAGCAGCTTTGGCATTCAAAGGGAGAATAAATCTATTGTAGGTTGTTAAAGCTGGTGTATTTTGACATTCTACTGTTTTTTATGTACCCTTTAAATTCACGGTGATTTAATGAAAAATGTCAAGTGATGTAACCGTATAAGAAAATCTTTACAACTTGAATACATGCGAATTCACAGCTTCAATCATTATTTTCAAAAGCAGTTTCCAACACATTTTTCAAGGTAAAAAATATTTTACTGATATGAACCATGGATAGCATGAAGTTTTGACCTGACCCATCATTACCTTTTCATTCGAAAGTGAAATCTAATATTAAAAAAGTAGGCTACATATATATTTTTATTTTAAAAAAGCATTACGCCAAACTGCTTTGTTTATTTTCCCAAGATTTTCCACTTTTTTTCCTCTTGATTAATCTCCTAACACCACCTAGACATTTTTTAGGGCTGTCAAATCGATTAATCATGATTAATCGCAACTAACATTAAAGTCTGTGTTTATATAATATATATGTGTGTATACATTATATATGTGTGTGTGTGTGTGTATGTATATTATATAAACAAATATTATATAACTTTTATGTTAGATGTGATTAATCACGATTAATCGATTTGACAGCACTATTTATTTTTACTTCAAGTCCCACAAAAAGATTTGTATTTAAACGGTCTGTATGAAGAGCATTTTTAATGAGCGTCACATCCAGGGGTGAGATAAATTATGCGAAACAGAAATTATTATTACCTCCTGAGTCAATACTGTGTCTTCGGGTCTAAGTCTTGTTTATTTTCCTCACTAACAAGGCCTGCTATTGGTCTGGAAACAAAACAAAACCATATATGTTGTGTATGCATAATTTGTAAAATACGTTACATATAACGCAATGTAACGTATTATTCAGCGCATGTAAACACATCTGCATCAGTTGCAACCACTATTTTTATACATGCAGCATGCAACGCTGTTGCTGATACATGCAGAAAATTAGATTTTTGGCGTTTTGATCTCACTTTCAGAGTGATTCATTTCCTTTCACAGTAACAACAACATAGTCTTCTGTTTCTGTGGAGTTTCTACAGATGATCTCAAATAGATTAAAGTCACTATGAAATCAAAATTGACAATTCTTGTGTTTATTATGGAAATGTGTGGCATTATAAATGATTTATCCGTGCACATCTTCTTTTTTTTTTTAAGTCGTGCCCTCATAATCTTTAGTCAAAATAACTTCCCCTCCCTCTTGCAGCAATATCTCTTCTTTTCTCTGATGATGTGTTTACTGACATTAGGGCGGGGCAACCTGTCACTCACATTAGGTCCACCAATAGCAAACCACAACCATCCAATCAATTCCCCATGGACAAAAACAAGTCCCGCCCTCCATTTTTTCTTTGTTCGAGAAGCTGTTTCACTTGGCTATACTTCACAATAGGGAAGAAAAGACTATTACAGCATCCGTTTCATGCCTACTTTAAGCCAACGTAAAAGAAACGGCATGTGTGGTTCTTTGTACCATCCAACACTATGACGGTGACACTCCAACCACAAATATAACTTAAGTAACTTTGAGAAAAACTCAACAGTTAGTGCTGTAGCACAACAGAAGTTTTTAATGTTACATTTTTATTACCTTACTGCCCAGGGAATGGAGGTAAACAACCACACTGTCAGCACTCTCTCTCTCTCTCTCGTGTAGCGCTGCTTAGTCTGATTCATTCTATTGTTTCAGTTCGTCTCAGTCCTCCTCATACAGTTTTTTTCAAGTTCGATACATTTTAGTGAATCAGTTCATCCTAAAAAGTCCTGAGTATCTCATATGTAGCTTTGTAAAGTCCGATTTATTAGTAAGTCAGTTTGTCCTGTCTCTCTCAGTGAATAGATTACAAAAATTTCAATTAATTGTGAGGCTTTTTACATTTGGTCAATTTAATTTACCTACATTTATTTCAACCAGACAACCTGCAACGTTTTTAGACCTGCTAAAAATGTGAAACGAAAAACAATTTAATCTGTTCCGATCAATATGGATCTGCAAGCTTTCAGTCAGTCATAAGAAAACATGAAGAAGTAGTGCTGTGAACTATATTGCTACATTAGGCCGCATTCAAATTTCAAGGTAATTATCAAAGTCATCATGAAATGACATTAGCAGCCCATTTTTATGGTAATCTGACACCCTTCTAAGTAAAAGAGCAAATTCACCAAGAAAAAAGTAGAACAGGATTTGGATTTTTTCTTCTAGGGGATTGATTAAATGGTGAAAAGTTGACTCTATATGACAGATGGTTGAGGATGAAGGATTGCAAAGACAAACATTTTTTTCTCTGGAATAACTTGTGCTGATGAATCATTCACAGTAAGACCAGTAATGTGTACTAAGAAAGTAAATAGAGTCAATTTTGATTCAATGCAGAAAAAGTAAATCAAATATGTTGGCCACGGTAAATCAAACTGCCTGTTAAGGCTTTTAAAAAGCTTTTTTTTCCTCCAAAGCTTTTTTAAGTTTTATTTTTTGTCTCTCACGATTATTAGTAAAGTCATTATTTAAAAAAATGCTAAAATAAGCAATATATCTCTATTGGCTGTGTCAATATTCCTCATCTCTTTCGATCCATCATCTTGTTGGCCAAGCTTGGGAAAACATTTAAAGCCACAGTATTTTTCCCAACTCAGCCACAACCACCATCTTTACTTTGTTTAACTTCTGTGTTTGTTTTGAAAAAGAGACCACTACTGTTGTGTCTAAGAAACCCATGAATCACAGAAAACCACAGCCATGCCACATATAGCCCACTTTACATGCACATCCTGCACCAGTTACTGCGAGACTCATGTATCTAATTACTAATTATCATGGCTATATACATTAAACACAAGTTTACTATAGCACAAATGCATAAGTAAATTATATGAAAAGATTTTTTCTTCCACCTTGCTGTCTAGCTGTATAACATCAGTAATGTTGCATGCTTCTATCGGGCATTTTTCTTGCTTAATCCACCAAATCTTAGGCTTCTCCAAACTGAGGCCTTCCACGAGTGCTACTGGATCAGCCAAAATTTGTTATGTGTGTGTGCTCCAATATCCTTTGTCTTCTTGACTTACCCAGAAGGCAGTGGGGCAAAGGTCGATTGCTGGCAGGGTGTGTCCACGCAACGGTGGACTTGCATGGGCGCATTTCTGGGGCCTACTGCTGCTCCAAGATCCCCTGTTAGGTTCGCCTGAGGCGGCAAAACACACAGTTAATATGTGGAGACCCAGCAGTAGTTCTGGTACTGGAGAGGCTTTAAATCAACAGAACTGGCCAAGCTAGCCAGCAGCAGAAAGCTAAAATATATGGGCTAAACGCATGCACCCCGCGAATACCTGCAAACACGCAGTGACAGCAAAAGACAGGTAATTTGTGAATGAACATGAGAGAGCGAGAGTGAAATTAGAGAAGTAATGAGAGAGGGAAAAAGAAAGAGACAGAGAAAAAGAAAAAGAAACAATGAGAAAGAGCCTGGAAAATATTCTGTGTAAAAAAAAACAATTTCCTGTGACTGGCTTTTCCAGTGTGGGGGAAGGGAAGAGTCGTCGTACCAAGGCTGACATCATGCCACGGCACTCGTACTATAACTCACTAGCATGCAATCAGGGTTGAGAAGTCGCTTTTAAACCGTAGCTTATCAAGCTACAAGCTACTCAAAATTTAAAGTTTTACATTTTGAAAAAAAAGAGGAAAATTAGCCATACACTACAACCTGCTAACAGCAAAAGAACCGACCAAGCAAATAAATATAGTAAACAAAAGAATAAAACCGACAAATTATTTCCATGTTTTTTTGCCACAAAATTACATTTTATTATGTATGGAAAGCACTAGGCTACTCTCTTTCTCCCTCTCTCTCTCGCACTCAAACGCACACACATAAAGTACGGACACGCACTCGCACAGAAGCGTGTTGTCAGCGCTGCTCTGCTGATTTTATCAGTAAAATTGTTTAAAAGCTACATGACGTTTCTCACTAGCGAGGTAATAACGGTGCTGTTCTTGAAGCAGATAAACTTAGTTTCGCTATTAGAGCGCTAGTCGATGAGTTGAATCAACTCCACAGCAACTACATAAATTTATCAACTAACCAGAGTCCTGCACGGGTCCTGTTTGATAAACCCGCAGTTATTAACAGCACACCCGACCCGATATCCGACAGAAACACTAATTTTAGCCCGCACCCGACCTGACCTGTTTGACATAAAAACCCGCATTAAATCTCCTACATCAGGTAGACAAAACTATTTTTCTCATGTAGCCTAACACAAGCAATAAAACCAACATTAGGCATTATATGTCGCTGCATCTAATTAAACATTGCGTTAAACAACACAAGTAAAATAATAGAACAAAGAATGTTTTAGTAGGGCTAGTAAAGCTAGTAAATATTTTATCAGATTCACTCGGCATTTAAACGCGGTTGTCTCTTCTAAAACTAAGCAGTGTTTACCTGGCCGCTGGTCCTCTTTGTAGCAGCACGAAAAATATTCTAAAACTTTTGTTCATTTTGTAAATAGCCTATATTAAATACATAAAGCGAGCAAAGCGCGCTCCCTTTAATAATCACTAGCTTTCAATCAGATGCAGCGCGACTGACTACAATGCTCAGCGCTGCAAATCCTGCTGTAATTAGTAGCCTTTAACGATCTTCAGACAGCGCGTGAACACAAATAAGCACGGGACCATTTGAAAGTAGCTGTCAAATGCACCGAATTGAGTTGGAATAGTCTTGGCTATTGGACCCGCAGTCCACCCGTGCCTACCGCGCATCCGACCCGCACCGCACCCGACACGTAAATATTATTCCACCCGTTACATAAAATTTGGCGGGTCACCCGTCCTGCCACTAACCATTCAGAAACGTCCAGTTTCATTCTAAAAGTTGTAACTTCTTCCTGAGTCTCTCCATCAGTGTCGACTCCGGTTTGAACAATGTAAGGCTGAACACCGTTACTGACAATCCTCATTTTGGCTGCGTGAGATTCTCCAGCTTTGTTGTTGTTGAGCAACCGAAGCGCGAGCTGTTAAAGCTCCGCCCTCTTCTGGAAAGGGGGCCGAGAGCAGCAGCTCATTTGCATTTAAAGGGACACACACAAAAATGGCGTGTTTTTGCTCACACCCAAATAGGGGCAAATTATAATAAATTATCTGTGGGGTATTTTGAGCTGAAACTTAACAGTAAATCTTGTAAAGTCACTGGCCATTGGCAGGTGTGGCAAAAACTTAGTTTTAGGCCCTGCCCTCCAAAAGTTTGGAAACACTCCTGGCAAAGTGTGGTTTTGGACGATATCAGCATAAATCCTTATCATTTTTTGGTGCAAATACATTAAAGTAAGTTGACATTATCATTGAAGACCAGCAATAATAATTTTCATTTTGATCACATAATAATGGCAATATATACATGTCAAAGTCAGACATGTCCCTTTGCCAGCTGTGATGCCTGGTTACTGGTTTAAACTTGGCCCAGGTTTGGGTCAACACACCTTAATAGCTTCAACAATTGATTGCCAATTAAGTTTAGAATACAATGAACCAATTAGAACCCAGTTTAGGTCAGATAGCTGCTAATGTTGGATATTTTGATTAATCGAAATTTTAAGTTTTTTCTATGTATAAACTGTTTATGTAGTAAAATATGTTTTCGTAGTTTGTGTTGTCCCTTATCAGTGCAAAATTATCACAAATTAAAAAGGATTCATGCCAATATTGTCCAAAACCCCACTTTTCTAGGGCGTTTCCAAACTTTTGGAGGGCAGTGTATATATAAGCGAAAACAAATTATGAAATGTTCCTTATGAGACACCTGGCTGAATGTACCCATTAATAGCTCATAAGTAAAAGGTTTTATAGGCTTTAGTACAAAATAGCATATCACATTGTACTATATTTGCAGTAAGCAATATGTAAATTGTGAAGTAATGTATAATGGAGTGCAAACTGTATGGTACGCACACTTTATGGAATATACAGCAGCCCATGATGTATTGGGCATGACTTGTGAAGAATGACCTGGAAGTGATATCAGAATGTTTTAAATTCATTTTTAATCAGGCTAGACATTTTGCATAAACCTGGATTAAAAATGCAAAAAATTTTTGACTGCACTAGATGCCACTCACTGAATGAAACAGTAATGAGGTCATGTGGCAATAATACTTGAAACCTTTAACGCTACATATTTTATACTACCTCACATAGTGTTTAAAAATAAATAGTATAGGATACAGTTCCTTCACTGGGCAGCACTCTAGTTTTGCATTCCGAAAAGTCTTTAGTTTGTCGTTTTTGTCTTATTTTACTTCATTTTTTTCTCTCTCTCTCTTCCCTAAAGTCTCTCTGTGCATTGCACTTGCACTTAAATACCTTTTTTTCCACTTGTGTGGCAATTGTACATAGTGAGCTGTGTACGTAAATGGATTTCCAGGCCTGCCGTGAGGGAACCGTTTCATAGTCCAGAAGGTTCCAATTTAATCGCACAGAATGTATATTTTGTATGGGGGACATGTCAGAGAAAAATGGCTGGTGTATATCTGTTAAAATGTATAATTATAAGTCACAAAAATCGTTTCAGACTGTTTCGTTTGCAAAAAGGGGTTAACAAAACATTTCACTGTCACAAGCGCAGGCTCCGAGCGTCTAGGGAGTGAAAGTTAATAAATGCTTTTCACAGCTTGTGTTTTGCCTTCCCGCTATACTTTGACTAGGCAGTCAGCATTCGCCTCAGTGGCCATAAATTACAGTGCGGTGTGTTTGCCTCGGGTCCTGATGGTTTATTTCAACCCTGTTTCTTCATGACAGATTTGACAATGTGGCTGTGAGATCCTCTCCGTTTTGGCTTTTTAGCCCCCGTCAGATTGCGTGTGATTCTGTGTCAGAACATCTGTGGAGATACTGTAAATTTTTGTCAGGTGAGCACTTTAGTTGAGCTCGCTAGTTTCCATTTGCCCGCTGAAAGTCGCACAAGCCTGTATGGCATTGATGTGTGCGTGTGTGGAGCAGGAAAAATGATTTTGCCCCAGAGGAGACTCGCTGTATTATTTCAAGACTGCATTAGCCAGATTCTGCTAATGGAGCAGGACTATAACTCAGCAGTTTGAAAGAGCTGTTGCCCTGAAGCACCAGCGAACCTTTGACCCTAAATTTGAATACAGATTACAATGTTGATGTGCAGTGACTGTACATAAATAGTGTTCACACGCAAACAAATATTGAGTACATACAGGGGCTAATGTGTGATGTAATGCATGCTTGGTTGTTGATGAACTAAATCTATACAGTACTGGTCAAAAGTTTGGGAACATTACTATTTTTAATGTTTTTGAAAGAAGTCTCTCATCAAGGCTGCATTAATTTGATCAAAAATCCAGGAAAAAACTGTAATATAGGGAAATATTATTACAATTTAAAATAATGGTTTTCTATTTTAATATACTTTAAAATTTAATTTATTCCTGTGATCAAAGCTGAATTTATTTTCAGCATCATTACTCCAGTGTCACATGATCCTTCAGAAATCATTCTAATATGCTGATTTATTATCAATGTTGGAAACAGTTGTGTTGCTTAATACTTTTTATAACCTATGATACTTTTTTCAGGATACTTTGATGAATAAAATGTTTTATTCATCAAAGAATTATTTATTTAAAATAAAAGTATTTGGTAACATACACTATACAGTAAAATACAGTAATTTTTTTCTTTCTTTTTTTGAAAGAAATTTATAGTTTTATTCAGCAAGGATGTGTGAAATTGATAAAAAGTGATAGTAAAGACTTAGATTGTTAGATAAGATTTCTATTTTGAATAAATGCTGTTCTTTTTAACTTTTTATTCATCAGTGAATCCTGAATAAAGTATCATAGGTTCCAAAAAATATATTAAGCAGCACAACTGTTTCCAACAGTGATAATAAATCAGCATATCAGAATGATTTCTGAAGGATCATGTGACACTGAAGACTGGAGTAATGATGCTGGAAATTCAGCTTTGATCACAGGAATAAATTATATTTGAAAGTATATTAAAGTTGAAAACCATTATTTTAAATTGTAAGAATATTTTACAATATTACTGTTTTTTTTTTTTTTTGATCAAATAAATGCAGGCTTGATGAGCAGAAGAGACTTCTTTCAAAAACATTAAAAATCTTTTGATCCCCAACTTTTTAACTGTAATACAGAATACAATAATTAACAAGCTATCTGAAGATTACAAGAGAAAATAAGTTATACAAAATAGAAAATTCTTTTTTATTTATTGTTTTTTTCATTTTTATTAACTTACTTTTTTTTCTCCCTCTCCTTCTTTCTCTCCCTTCTTCTTTCTCAAACTCTCTGCCTTACACACACACATATATATATATATATACACACACACACACACACACACACACACATATATATATATATATACATATATATATACATGAAGGATAGCGAACTTTGGGCCAGATTTACAAAAAAGGGCATCTGGTTTAACACATGCTTTTTTTGCACTAGTCAATTTAATGGCACATATACCAGTAAATTGACTAGCACAAACCTTAGTAAATCACCTTGCATGATTCATTTAAATACTTTCCTCCCATAAATGTTGAGTCTGAAAGGGAAGCTCCTACAAATGCATAAGCAATACGTTAGCAAAAAATAACCCTGTCTACGCCTTTTCAGTGATAATGTTTCACCACGTGTATTTAGTAAATCCTGACAGTAGTTTTTTAATGCCAAAAGAGGGTTTTTCGCTGACGCTAGCTGTTAGTTAATCTGGCCTTTTCTTGTTTTGTTTGTCTGTTTCAGACTTGTTTTGTATTTACAATGCTGTCTTTCTGTATCTTGTATTACTATGTCCTGTCCTAGAAGCAAAGAAAAAAATAAGAAATAGAAAAATTCTGTCATTTACTCAGATCCAAACAGGTATGCTGATTTTTCTTCTTCTTCCATGGAGCACAAAAGGAGAATTTTTGAAGAATCTTCACACATTCTCTTGACCGGTAATAGTGATGTGTAAATTTTCGTAAGAATTTAGTATGAATCATGCAATAAATTCTTTGGAAATCATACAATAGCTTTCAGTGGGGAACACAGAAAATTAAATCTTTATTCATGAAAAATATTCCACTCTTCACAAAAACTAATGTACATTGTATTGTAACACATACCCTATATGTAGGGTTTATGATAATGTGACCGTGATATTTCCAGTGAGACAGATTTAGATGACTTTTCACTTTTTGCATGTTTGAGGAATAACCACAGAAGCAAATCTCTTGGCCGGATAGAGCCACCAGTTTGTAGCTCCTTATCACTTCCGAGTTCTTGAATTAACTCAACAACAAATATTGTCCATAGATAAGAAGTGAAGGGACCAGAAGTCTTTTTCTGGTGCAGTCACTTACTCCTGCTGCTGCTCAAGGCAGAGTGGGAGGAGAGGAAAAGAGGCACAATGTGGCGACAGAGAGCTCTGGTCCACACCCGGGCTCAGACAATAGGGGAAGTCCTGCCCCATAATGTATTGTGTTTAATACAGAGCCAGGACGGGGAGAGGGAATTTGTCAATCTAGCTGTGGGCTGCAATACGGTACACAAATCAAGCTGCCGGCATCGTGCCAAACCTTTGGAGGGTCTCTCATGTGAGAGAAAAAAACAAGCCATTTTTCTTCATCGTGCTGTACAGGTCTCAAAAACACTGCTGTAATGGGTTCGAACAATACTCTGTAAACAGGTGATTGCCATATGCACCAAATACCCATGACATGGCAGACGTTTATGATTTAGTACCATTTATAAACTTTGGTTGGGGAAACGAATGTGGTGTAAACATGTAGACAATTGTGCACTTTAAATACGGAAAAGCCTTGTCTTCATTATTTAGGCTAATGAGTTTGCATGCAATCAGCACATTGTTTGTTTTGCTTACTGTTTAATGTAAAGTTGCTTTACTGAAAGAGAACTAAAACATTGTCTGTTTATTTGGGAAAAGGTTAAAAACTATATATATATATATATATATATATACGCTTATATATGCTTCACAAAGAAAGAACATGAAGACATGAAGTTCCTAGTTTACTTTACTTGAACCAAACAAGTATGTTTATGAAGGCAATTGGTCTGCATTTTTTCCCAATAAGGCCAATTAATTAGCACACAATATTCATAGATCATCTGGTGACAAATATGAAATTTAACACAAAGTTGCATTTACATTCAATTTTCATTAAAGTTCCCCTAATATGCTATTTTAAAGGTTCCCACTTTTGTTTTGGAGGTCTCTTAAAATAGTTTTACATGCATTCAAGGTCAAATAACACTAATTTTTTTTTAAATATACAGTACATTCTTAAAGAGTCTGAAAATGGTTTGTTCGAAGATTCAATGTCTCTAAACCCCGCCTTTCTGAGAGCCTGCTCTGCTCTGATTGGTCAGACAGTCCAGTCTGTTGTGATTGGTCGATTGGTCGATTGGTTGCTGATGACTCGTTTCAGCAGGAGACAATAATTTTGTTTGTTGTGCACTTTGATCTTTAACACTTTGCAGACATTTTACATTTAGTGTTGTCAAAAATATCGATATGTATCGATGCTGAAATATCAGAAACACTTCCAATACTCATTTTCTGAAGTATCGATACACTGATACCAGCTGTGCGTTCTCACTCTCTCTTCTCTCCGACAGTGAATTGACACACACCCGCCTCCTGTCACTCACTCGTCTCATTCACTCCGGGTTGAATAGTGCTTGTATTGCACATAATTTTAGTAATTCCCGCAGGTTTCGCACTCACACCACAAGTGCGCACTGCTGATCTATAAGTGGCGCTCTCATAAAGCCGCCTCTCAAACAGCTCGCGAGTACCAAATTGAGATCTTTTTCGTGGCTTATCGCGCTTAAATGTTCAAATACATACAAAATTATGTTAAAATGCCCATCTTTCTGAGTATCCAGGTAAATAGTCAGTTTAAACAGTTGAGAGAAATCGCATGTTGTGTAACAGTATATTGGATCTGCGCATCAGCTCTTAAAGTGACAGCAGCCTAATAAACCTACTGCTGTCTGTCACGTTCATCAAAAAACAAGAGAGAAAATCACTTGCTGCTTGACTGAATAACTTTAATTGTAAGCATTAATCTGTATTTCATTTTTACAATGAAGACTATCCAGTGTTATTTTACATTTGATTACTTTCATTTCTGTAGTATTTCTTACCTGAATACTACTGTTAGACCCATCTGAAAAACTTAAAGACACGTTGATTTCTCTTTATTCTATTGTATTCATTTATGCTATTGTTTGCAATTTGTTTATTTGTTCTTATTTTATTGCTGACTATTTACTTGTCTTTTTTTGGTAAATGTAGTTCAAAGTTTCCCTGTTCTGTGTGTAAGTTATTACAACAAAATTACCCAAATTATCAAAAAATTGAGATTATAACAAATTATCTGTATGCCGGTATATATGGCCGTTTATGTGGCATCGAAAATGGTGGCGTTCGAATATCTTTTTTTTTTTTTGGCTATATTACACACTGCATGAAAGGTAATATTCGAAAAAGCATAATAGAACTTTAAGGTTCAAATACCATTATTTGAAAAATGTCCAAAAAATCTAAGCAAGTGCCATACACAAGTTTCATAAGGAATTACTTAAAAAATAAGAAGGTAAACAAATCCTTTCTTAAAAGTTCAGCATTTGCAGTGTCTCTTTCAGTCGTCATTTGAAAGACGTTGTTGTATAACATTTACGGCAAAGGGGAACACATCTGTTCTTTGCCATGCAATATGAGACCATTCTATATTACAGCACAGACAGCAACGTAAGCAAACTGGCAGTTGTTATTGCAAATGAGTTATGACAGTATAACAGTGATTAATCAGGAGAGAATTCTTTTAATGCATGGCTTTACATATTCATCGCATAAATCACAACAAAATAGTCCTGCGCACATATAATGAAAGCCAACTGAATGAGGTGTTTTATGTTCTAATAGAAAGAAATAACAGCTTGTGGTTAACAAAAAGCATAAAAGACATTAAAAAATACAGTCTGTTCAGGAGCACACAAGTGGTGATCTCACTCAGGCGGTTTTGACAAAGTGACCAAACGAGTGCACAAATAAAGGAAGACGTTTGAGCTTAGAGGGATAGCTACAAGTCTCAATATGAAGGAGAACATGGTCTCCGTGGGCTACATCAGGCAAGAGCGCGTGGGTGAGACTGTTTCATGCTTCTTGGACTATGTCATGCCTCACATTTTCAGCCTGCCAGCATCTCTGATCCCAGGCAACTGAGGGACCTTCACTCAGCGTGGTGGGCGACAACAGTGTAAAGAAGTGTATGGGATGAGATGTGCAACAATGAACTGTTACAGTGATTGTGGGAAAGTATGCATGCAGTAATCACTAACATTGGTTAGGAAGCTCTACACTCTAAAAACACTGGGTTAAAAACAACACAATATAGGACAGATCACATGTTGGGTTAATTTTACCCAGCATAATGGGTAAAATTTAGCAATTTTATTATAATACTAGCTTCTTTTTTATTACTTCATACATGAATCAATGTTTACGGATTAACTTAAATACTCTAATTTTTTTTTTTTTTTTTAAATACTCCAAACAAACACTGGTTTGCAGGGTGATTCCTTTATTTTCGATCATATTTTATAGTATAGCATATTTTATATCGTTTTTAATGCATATTGCCTACATTTAAGCTCGTTTAACAAATATTATAAGTAAAAATTAAACATTTATAAGTAATTCAAGTGTAATCGACCAGTATCTGTTTTCCTGTTTCCACCGTAACGGCGCTGGATTTCGTGCCGGAGATGACTCGCGTTCGGCGGGGCAACTGCTAACTTTAGACCGCCGCCCTCCGTTTTATTCGTAGCCAAAAAATGCTTTGACTGACTTCATAACCTGTCCATAAATAATCAGTGTACAATTCTGAGAACATATTTTAGCATCCTAAGTATTTATATTCTGTATCTTTTTATATAAAATCATAACATTTTATGCAAGGCGTCATGCGTTTCCATCACGTGAAAAGACGCGACACTTAGGTGACTTACATCGCGCCCCTGTATGTTGCTTTGCATAAAATTAAACGATATTCATAACAATAACGAATTTTTAGATAAAATAAAACGTACACAAACCTGTATTTTACCAAAGACATGCACCAATTTGACAGAGCTGCTCTCTCCTGAAGAGGGCGCAAAAAGCCCGCGATAAAAACCTCAATCCCTGGGTTATGTCCGACCCAGGATCTGGGTAAAACAAAAACTGAGTTATTACGTCTGACCCAAGATCTAACACAAAAACTACCCAAACACTGGAAAAATGACCCCCAAAAAATTACCCAAAAGGCTTAACCCAGGACTTGGGTGAAAGAGTGTAACATCAAGAAGATTCAAGCTAAAACAACAAAAACGGAAATAAAAACATACGCAGCCAGTCGAACGTACATACATGCACGGAGACACAAAATTGATGCATTTTCTTATGTTGTTGTCAGTGACAAGGGTTATAAAAAGAATGTCATTATGTATTTCTTTTGGGCTGTGGTAAAAGAAAGGAAAACAGCGAAGAAAAAAACAACACTCCTGGTGTTTGTCAAATTCAGCTCTGATTAAACTGACATCCTTGAAGATAAAAATGTCCCTTGAGGAGGGCCATATGCTTAGACCAGTCTTCTTTCCATTGTCAAAGTCGATTGGATCTTTTTTTAGATAATAACTTTGAACTAGGCATTGGAAATGTCTTTATGAATAGTTTTTAATTCATGTTATTTATTTAGTTCACATTCTGTGCAAATGCCCAAACATCTTCAGAACACAACGTGATGCTGGCATGTTGAACTGTGGGCCTGTTTCTTGTTATTTTTAATCTCAGGCTCTCTAAACATGTGCCTAATGGACTTTTTAAATAACTGGGTGGCTCTCCATACAAAAGCATCTGGGAAAAGGAAGGAAACATGTCTCAATGAGGGGAAGATGCGTATGTGTGTGTGTGTTTCATTTGCATGGGAAAGGATTCAAGTAATAACAGACTGGACATTGCAGATTCCTCAAACACATATGGTCTGCTTAAAAAAATAACATCTGTGCACAAAAAGTGTGGTGTTGCAAACTTTTACACTTTTACACTGATTCTGCTTATTGATTCCGATTCTTATCGATTCCTAATTTAGATTCCAATAAGGTAAAAAAAAAAATATATTGCAAAACATTTCATTGTAGCTGAATACCATGAACAAAAATCAACAGGCTCAAGAACACTTACACAATAAACTATTGCCTGTGGTTTAAAAATATCATAGCAAAAACAACTAGCCTAACTAATATACATTTCAAGCATTATTAAAGACAAGTAAACACCTAGTAATTAAAAAAGAACAAATAAATAATTTAGCAATCGCACAAATACATACAACTGAACAAAGACAGTTTTATAAAAAATATAAATGAAATATAAAAGAACACTGCACTTTATAAATAAAATATACACTATAAATATATAGTAGTTACAAAAGTACAGAGCCCCGCACATGACATGCAGGAAAAAAATAGTAGGCTGAATCGTATGCACGATTTACTAATTCGTTCCCTCGATTTTCTAAATCATGCACACGATTTATAAATCAAGGGAACGAAATAGTAAATAGTGCGCACTATTTAGCAAATCGAGGGAATGGAATAGTAAACCGTGCGTACGATTTAGCAAATCCAGGGAATAAAATAGTAAACCGTGTGCACGATTTAGCAAATCGAGGGAACGAAATAGTAAACTGTGCGCAAGATTTAGCAAATCCAGGGAACGAATTAGTAAATCGTGCACACGATTTAGCAAATCGAGGGAATGGAATAGTAAACCGTGCGTACGATTTAGCAAATCCAGGGAACGAATTAGTAAATCGTGCGCACTATTTAGCAAATTGAGGGAATGAAATAGTAAATTGTGCGCATGATTTAGCAAATCAAGGGAACGAATTACTAAATCGCACACACGATTTACTTTTTTCCCTACATTTCACGTGCGGGGCTCTGTAGAAAAGTTATTCAGTCGAGCGAGTGAATTTTCTCTTTGTCTTTTGTTGTTTGATTAACATTATTATAGAGACGGCAGCAGGAATATTAGGCTACTGTCACTTTAAGAGCTGCATGGACCCATATATATGCGTTTTCTTTGTCAACTGTTTATGTTCACTTAAGATCTACTGTGTTTACGAGGATATTTTGACATATTTTTGTGTGTATTTGTCCGTTCAAGTGCAAAAAGACGCGGAAGAGAACTCAGTTCAGTATCACGCACTATACAGTATGAGAGGCGGCTTTCTGTGCGCTCGTTTTGGATGTGAAAACAGTCACTCAAATGGTTTAAAGTCATATTAAAATGCACACAAAGGAATCAATAAGAGGAATCAAATTGTGATTTTATAATAAGTATCCAATCCAATCCAAACAATTAAGTATCCAAAAAAACAACAACAACAAAAACAATGGGAGTGAATGGGAACCAAATCTGTTTGGTTACTATCATTCTTCAAAATGTCATCTTTTGTGTTCAGAAAGTAGTCATACAGGTTTGGAAAAACACGAAGGTGAGTAAATGATAAAAGAATTTTCATTATTGGGTCAACTATCCCTTTAACTTTTTAATGACTTCCTAATGTTTGTTATTGCCAGAAAATGTCCTGCCGTAATAATCATAGAAACTCCTGATATGTTTATTGATTTTTCGATTGCAGTGAAAGTGAGGGTGCATATTATAATAGAAGCACAGAACTGATTAATGGAGGTCTGACTCCAAAGATTCACTTTTTCAATCTACATAATTTTATGAGTTTCAATGGGAATATAAAATACTGAATAAGACTGACAGACAATAAATAACTGTATTAAAATTCCCAAGGAATCCATGAATTGTAAAAACAATAGTATATATTTAGTACTTCAAGTTTATTTTGGATAAAAACATCTTAACAGCTTTGTTGCAGAAAATATGAATTGCCACGGATGAATAATCTGACAGCCAAGAGAGGTGTGAGGACAACATTAATCCAGAAAGAAAAAAGAAAAAAAAATTATCCAGAATGTTGAGATCTTTTTAATGAAATCTGATTTTCTTAATTTAGAAGCCTAAATTCAATCTGTTCGTCATATAAAGCGATATAGTCCCTTAAGAACATTTGGACTAAACCCCTCAATTCATATGGATTAGTTTTACAATCTCTTTGATCTCTTTATGAACTTTTTGAAGCGTCAAAGTGGTAGTTGTGTAGCTGTCAATGGAGGGACAGAAATCTCTCAGATTTCATTAAAAAGATCTTCATTTGTGTTCCGAAGATGAATGAAAATCTACGGGTTTGGAACGACATGAGGGAGAGTAATTAATGACAGATTTTCAGTCTCTTTACAGATCTTTCACTACATCCTTCAAACTAGTTGGCTGACTCAAAAACTGGAGCTTAGTTTCCAAAAACTTAAGGATGTCTTGTTTCAGCTGCCTGACTTTCATACAATCATGCTGATAGCACCACATGTAATGCCTGGTTTGGGTGGGCTTTGAGAACCAGCTAATGTATAAAGTCACACGATCAAATGTGGTCACAATAATGCTTCTTTTCACTCTCGATGTAATGGGAAATATCTGACACTGAATAAATATTTTAAAAGCTCATTTATAACAATATTTACAACATCTTTCAATGTCCCTGAAAATGTGTTCTGGTCAATAAACACTGGTCAAACAGCCAGGGATACTAACAGTGCTCCGAGACATTGAGCTGAGCTCGCGCATTCCTTTGAACTTGTGCATTGTTGGTTTTGAGAAGTAGAGTGGTCCAAAAGAAAGCACAAAATGAATTAAAACAATACTTTGAAGCAGTTTTGGTAAACAGACAGTATAAACAACTGCTGTGCTTTTCAGTAACAATTTACAGAAACATCATATTTTGAAATTATGCAGAATACAATATGTTGACAGAAGAATTCCTGTCCTTTTACACCAGTTTACAGTGTTAAAAATGTACAAAATGCACTTGCCAAGAGCTGTACATGGATTAATTTCAGCTGTTCTAGGGCTTGCAATGGTAGGAATGATCGGGTAGTTTAACTTTTAAATGAATGCGTTTTCTTTTTTTCACAAGCAATGATACATACATAATAGGATACAGCATGTAAGGTTTTAAACTTTAGAGATGACTTGTTCCAGCTTTTATTATCATGGTCTGAAGACCTGCTAATCAGCACTGCTCTGATCACCTCATCATCTCTGTAGTCTGATTATGGATAAACAACGCCCTCTACAGGGTATTTCAGAGATTAAAAAGGTTAACACTTTACAATAAGGTCTCATTTGTTAACTAGCATTAACATGAACTAACAATAAGCAATACATTTGTTACAGTATTTATTCTTTGTTAATGTTAGTTAATAAAAATCCAACTGTTTATTGTTTATGTTAGTTCACAGTGCATTAACTAATGCTAACAAATGCTAACAAATAGGCCTACAACATTTGATTTTAATAGTAAATTTATTTACTATTAGTTAATTAGATTAACATTAACAAGTAAACTATGTGCGCTTGTTTGTAGCACTGTTTCTTATTGTTAATGCTGGGTCGAGTTCAACGTTTTGCACTTATGCCTGTAAACAAACATGCTAAACTTGCAAGCGAGTCCCAGCAAGCAATTTTGCGTTTAAAAGACGTCCAGGCCAAAACATGGCAAAATTTGGGCTGTCAGTGAAAATTTAATAGACGTCTCTAAAGTTTGAACCATAGCCCAAGAATAGACTCATCAATTAGATAACATGAAATCAAACACCTTGTAATTAGCCTACATGATGGGACATCATACATCTCGCAAGTTATTTAGGAAAAAACGACATGTAACCTATTTAACGGTTATTTTGGCTAGAATTGGGTTACTCATTGCCGGACTATGCTATATCGGGTCAGTTAACCGAGACGTGAAATAACGGTTATTGCTTGCTGGGTATTTCCCGCCCACATTCTATGAATATTTTTTCATGTTCTGAGCAATGAAACTACTTCAAGGGGAGAAACGAAACTATTGTGATATCTAGGAAACGAAACTTGGCACAGTAGGCTACATAAACGCTTTAGGATTCATTTTACCGGTTCAGAAACAGCATCACTCTGAGACAGTCCTATCGAGGAGTGCTCGAACAGACAGCGCTTGACAAATCGACGTGAAGTATTTGTTTGTTATTTTGACATTTCCGACGTTAAGGATGGAGAAAATGAGTTACACGTTCAGTCAGCACTATGAGGAAAAAATCCGCCCTTGCATCGACACTATCGACAATTTACGGTCTTTAGGAGTCGAAAAGGACCTGGCGTTGCCTGCCATCGCCGTCATTGGAGACCAAAGCTCAGGAAAGAGCTCTGTTCTGGAGGCGCTGTCAGGAGTAGCGTTACCCAGGGGTAGTGGTAAGGACAATTATTGGGGCAAAAAGGCGCCTTTGATTTTATTTTCCTCTAAACCAGTAGGTGGCACAAAAACGTACCGCAGCACTTTCCTAAACATCCGCTTTTCAAAATGCACGTGCAAATTTGTTTTATCCTTGACGCGATCGCGGGCAGCAGCGTAGTTTGATCTAATATTTGATGTTTTATAAAATGTTGTTGATTTAAGTAGCAAATGAGAATCCGTTAGGTTTATATTTTCAGACAAAGGTCTTCTTAATGATTTTCAGTTTTGTTGAAGGTAATTCAAGCAACAGTATTACGGAAGAATATGTAAAATGGTATTTGGGGTAAAAAGCGCCCGTGCTGTTGGGGTAAAAGGCACAATAATTAACATGATAATAAATAGCTGGCTGAGTCTTCCATTTTTGACATGACATGGTTAGATACAGATGGTAAATATCATATATCAAATTGTGTATCCACCTTAGAGATAATACTCATATTTATAATGAAGCAATCTTAAAAAAAATGATATTAATCATATCATAATAAATTATCACTTATTGTTACTACTGTAAATCTATATTAAATATTATGGGATCTCCTTCAGTGCTTTCAGAATCTTTACTTTTTAACTTAGGCTACTTTTTAACTTTACTTTTCTGTTAACATAATTAACATATTCTAATGACAGTATATTTATTGAACAAAAATGAATTCTTTTATTTATAAAAATAAACAGAAAATAGTACAAACTTTGCTAAAGTGATTCTTTTGAACAAATATTAACCTAGACATTATTAAAAATGTATTATTGTAAAGTATAAAGTATTTGTATCAATACTGTGTGCCTTTTACCCCATGTGTGGGGTAAAAGGCCCCCCTTGCCACCTCATACGTTTATAAGATTTTTAAACAAAATTAACCACTTTTATTAATTA
Source organism: Mylopharyngodon piceus (assembly GCA_039654765.1). Classification (NCBI taxonomy): domain Eukaryota; kingdom Metazoa; phylum Chordata; class Actinopteri; order Cypriniformes; family Xenocyprididae; genus Mylopharyngodon; species Mylopharyngodon piceus. Next base: position 17,808,120 of record CM077440.1, on the reverse strand, counting down.
TTTTCACACAAAATCTGTTTCTCCATCAATGTTCAACATATATATTTTTTCTCCAATCATACACTTTGAGAGTAATGAAAAGCACATTTTTCTGTTGTACCCTACATATATATACAGTATCTCACAGAAGTGAGTACACCCCTCACATTTTTGTAAATATTTTATTATATCTTTTCATGTGACAACACTGAAGAAATGACACTTTGCTACAATGTAAAGTAGTGAGTGTACAGCTTGTATAACAGTGTAAATTTGCTGTCCCCTCAAACTAACTCAACACACAGCCATTAATGTCTAAACCACTGGCCACAAAAGTGAGTACACCCCTAAGTGAAAATGTCCAAATTGGGCCCAATTAGCCATTTTCTCTCCCCGGTGTCATGTGACTCGTTAGTGTTACAAGGTCTCAGGTGTGAATGGGGAGCAGGTGTGTTAAATTTGGTGTTATCGCTCTCACTCTCTCATACTGGTCAATGGAAGTTCAACATGGCACCTCATGGCAAAGAACTCTGAGGATCTGAAAAAAAGAATTGTTGCTCTACATAAAGATGGCGTAGGCTATAAGAAGATTGCCAAGACCCTGAAACTGAGCTGCAGCACGGTGGCCAAGACCATACAGCGGTTTAACAGGACAGGTTCCACTCAGAACAGGCCTCGCCATGGTCAACCAAAGAAGTTGAGTGCACGTGCTCAGCGTCATATCCAGAGGTTGTGTTTGGGAAATAGACGTATGAGTGCTGCCAGCATTGCTGCAGAGGTTGAAGGGGTGGGGGGTCAGCCTGTCAGTGCTCAGACCATACGCCGCACACTGCATCAAATTGGTCTGCATGGCTGTCGTCCCAGAAGGAAGCCTCTTCTAAAGACGATGCACAAGAAAGCCCGCAAACAGTTTGCTGAAGACAAGCAGACTAAGGACATGGATTACTGGAACCATGTCCTGTGGTCTGATGAGACCAAGATAAACTTATTTGGTTCAGATGGTGTCAAGCGTGTGTGGCGGCAACCAGGTGAGGAGTACAAAGACAAGTGTGTCTTGCCTATAGTCAAGCATGGTGGTGGGAGTGTCATGGTCTGGGGCTGCATGAGTGCTGCCGGCACTGGGGAGCTACAGTTCAGCGAGGAAACCATGAATGCCAACATGTACTGTGACATACTGAAGCAGAGCATGATCCCCTCCCTTTAGAGACAGTATTCCAACATGATAACGACCCCAAACACACCTCCAAGACGACCACTGCCTTGCTAAAGAAGCTGAGGGTAAAGGCGATGGACTGGCCAAGCATGTCTCCAGACCTAAACCCTATTAAAGGTGGAGGAGCGCAAGGTCTCTAACATCCACCAGCTCCGTGATGTTGTCATGGAGGAGTGGAAGAGGACTCCAGTTGCAACCTGTGAAGCTCTGGTGAACTCCATGCCCAAGAGGGTTAAGGCAGTGCTGGAAAATAATGGTGGCCACACAAAATATTGACACATTGGGCCCAATTTGGACATTTTCACTTAGGGGTGTACTCACTTTTGTGGCCAGCGGTTTAGACATTAATGGCTGTGTGTTGAGTTAGTTTGAGGGGACAGCAAATTTACACTGTTATACAAGCTGTACACTCACTACTTTACATTGTAGCAAAGTGTCATTTCTTCAGTGTTGTCACATGAAAAGATATAATAAAATATTTACAAAAATGTGAGGGGTGTACTCACTTCTGTGAGATACTGTATATATAAAACTAAAACTGAAATATAGGCTATAATAATAATAATAATAATAATATGGCACAGTGGTGGTACTGATATAATGAATTAGGCTATTTCCCTATTTATAGGCTATACCATGTAGTTTACATAGTACTGTAAGGCTCTTCAAAGAACATCCATGGTATGTCCTCCACCCTTTTGTACAGGAATTGTTACACGATGCCCTCTTGAGCTCAAGATGATAAGAACAAAGGGCGAAGAGAAATGGCATGCAAAAATCAGTTACCAGAACCATGAGGAAGACATTGATGACCCAGCAGAAGTGGAGAAAAAGATTCGTGAAGGTAGAAAACTCTTATGATGTATCCAGAGGTCTCTCTAAGACAAGTTCAACAACATCTAATGGTTGTCTAAATGTTTTTAGCCCAGGATGAGATGGCTGGAGCAGGTGTTGGTATTAGTGATGAACTCATCAGTCTGCAGATCACCTCTGCCAATGTTCCTGACCTCACTCTCATCGACCTCCCCGGGATCGCTCGAGTGGCAGTCAAGGGTCAACCTGAGAATATTGGAGAGCAGGTAAACTTTATATCTACTATATTTTTCACATGACATTTTGTTGGAAAGACCATTGTGCTGTCATGGTCTGACACAGGACATGCATTTCTTCTAGATTAAGAGACTGATCAGGAAGTTTGTTACAAAGCAAGAAACCATTAACCTGGTTGTGGTGCCATGCAATGTTGACATCGCGACCACAGAAGCATTGCAGATGGCTCAGGAGGAGGACCCTGAGGGCGAAAGGACTTTAGGTGTGCTTTACTCATTGCATTTCAATGCTATAAATCAAACTGAATCAGACTCGGTATAACCATTGTTTGTCCACTACAGGCATCTTGACAAAGCCGGACCTGGTGGACAAGGGCACTGAAGGGACAGTGGTAGACATTGTGCACAATGAGGTCATTCACCTTACTAAAGGATACATGATTGTAAGGTGCAGGGGACAAAAAGAGATTATTGATCAGGTCACTCTCAATGAAGCCACTGCAACAGAGAATGCCTTCTTCCAAGACCATCCTCAATTCAGGTGGGTAAATGGTCACAAAATTTAGTTATTTATTGAGATTCGAGCTGATCTTTTCAAGTACTCACATGTAGTACGTGTTATTTTGGATTTTAGTAAATCACTGTCTAGTTACAGGTCACTTGATGCATTTGTGATTTTTTTTTTTTTCCCCCAGCAAACTCTATGAAGAAGGTTTCGCTACTATTCCTAAGTTGGCTGAGAAACTAACAATTGAGTTGGTTCATCACATTCAGGTGAAATAATCTTTATTAACAAAAGAAGTCTACAGAATTTTTAGAATCATAATAAACATATCTCATTTTCATATTTGCTATATGTAGAAATCTTTGCCTCGGTTAGAAGAGCAAATCGAGGCGAAGCTCGCTGAAACGCAGAAGGAACTGGAGGCGTATGGCAACGGACCCCCATCAGATCCTGCAGAAAGACTGAGCTTTTTTATTGATGTGAGTACAACCATAAAATCTACACAGCTACTATATCAAACTGTGAATATTTAGTCATATTAATATCAGTGAGTGACTAAATTCTTTCACATTTTATCACTGAATTTAGAAAGTTACATCTTTCATACAAGATACCCTCAATCTGACCACTGGGGAAGAGATTAAATGTGGATCAGATCTACTGATTTTTCCAGAACTTCGTAATGAATTTGCAAAATGGAATAGCTTCTTGGATCATTCAGGATATTTATGTAAGTGAGGCATATACTTGGTACCTCTGATATGTACTGTTGCTTTTTTCTTGTTGTTGTTTAAAAATAGGCTACTTTAACCATATTCACGTCTGCTGTATCCCCCTTTATCACAGTTTCAATCAGTAAATTACCAAGCTTTATGACAAAAACAGTCATGTCTGGATTATTTGACAACTTTCATTTCTTTAATGTATGAAAAGCTGATTGGGTTTTATCACTGGTCTCTTGACAGACTCAAGAAAAATCTTTGTAAACGTAAGAATGCCTTCTGACATTATTTTTAAATCCTTTGCAGTTAACAAGAAGATTGAGAGAGAAGTTGATAATTATGAAGCCAAGTATCGGGGAAGAGAGCTTCCAGGATTCATCAATTACAAGACCTTCGAAGGGCTTGTTAGGGATCAGATCAAGATGTTAGAAGAACCTGCCTTAAAGACGCTGAAGACCATCGCCGGTTTGTATATTTCAAATCCCGCTTTGTGTTTAATTTTAATCTCGCTTTGTGGACAGGCCCTTTGTCATTGTGAACCTGGTGGAATCTTAGGATTGTCAAAAAAACCACAAACCAGGAAATCTAAATCCAGTTTAACCATCTCTGAACTTTCCAGTTTATCCAGTAAATTTGTTGATTGTTTCATTTGTTGACAAACTGACAATGAGTTTTGCTGCCTAGTTGATAAATATCAAAGATCACATTGAAAGGCAACCCATTAACTCAACATTCTGTCCTTGAGTAAGGCATGTAACTTTAAGTTGCTCCAGGTAGATTATCCTTCAAAGTCCCCCTGTAGTCAGTAATTTTATCTCTTCAAACTCATATTTGATCACCAAAATTACATATATAAACGTTTTTTTCCTGTAAAAAAATGTCTTCATGCCTTAAAATAGCTTGAATGTAACTCTACACCCTTGCCTCATTTAGTATACATGGATCTATGAATATGCTAATTAGCCCCGCCTCCACTCAATCACACCAGCTCGGATTACCTGATCCACTCCCTCAACTGTAGTAAACGCTACACAATTGCAAGTGGAAATACTGGTTTACTTCAGCCATATATGTTTGAACGAGAAACTGATTGAGAAGTGGAAGAGTGAATTATACAGGCTCGATGTATCAGGATGGTAACGTGTTTTATTTATCGCTCTCTACAACGTCGGACACATAACGGTAATTAATATGATTCACCTTTTGCTTGACTACGTTATCAAACAGCTAATAATGTGTTGCTAATGTTACACAAACCATGTTCCTGTCAGTCAGACAGCTGCCTTCTGAAAATCAGGATCCAGCACCCAACAAAAAAGGCATATAGTTCATCATAACATCGTAATATACATCATATACATAATTCACCTGCTAAATGTACCTGATTTTTCATATCAACAGAAAAATATACCGGGATAACCTGGCTTCTCTTGAGACTCCCCTGCTTCGCAGCATAATTAATGATATGCTAAAGCCCTGCCCACACGTTGACGGGATTGGTTACATGTTTGTGACATAGAGAACAAAGGCGATTTCAAACTGCGTTTTTGAGGCTGTCTTTGGTTCAAAGCAGTTTTAAGGAGAAAATACTCAGCAATGGTGTTGACTGTTGAATTTGCACATGGTTTGTCTTAAAAACACCACATATAAACAACATTTAAAAACTTGATTTTCACCACAGGGGGTCTTTTAATTTACATCTCCCTTTTTTGATAAAGGTGGCTTAGAATAGTGCAGTTTCTCCTGACACCTGGATAATCAAGCTGGATTCACTGGACATTCAAGCTTGCAAGCTGATCGTTTGGTAAAGAAGCTGTATTAACAGTGTGTTTGTGTTTACATAGATGTGGTTAGAAGGAAGTTCATCCAACTGGCCCAGTACAGCTTCGCTGGATTCCCTAATCTTCTGAAAATAGCAAAGGTACTTTTCTTTTGTTTGAATGCGAATGTTTCTGGCAATACACATATTCGAAATGTTCATATCGAACTACTTTCAGTTGGCTTTCTTGAGCTGTCAAGTTGACATTTTGCCAAATTGATTGAGTGTTGATATTAAATTTCACAGTACTTTTCAGTGACAAATATTCAGTGATGCCTTTAAATATTAATACAGGTTTAAAGGAATTTTCTGTTGTTTTATCACATATAGAGAGTTATCGGTATTTTTTTTTTTATACTTTCTAAGACTAAGATCGAAGCCATCAAGCTGGATAAAGAATCCTTGGCAGAATCCATGCTGAGGACCCAATTCAAGATGGAGCTCATTGTTTACAGTCAAGACGGCACATACAGCCAGAGCCTGCAACATGCAAAGAATAAGCTGGAAGAGGATGAAAACAATGAAGACGCTAAAAAAAGTGTTAATTGCATGAGCGTAGGCATTAGCACAAACAATAATGCCACCTTGCGTGAGATGAGGTTGCACCTTGAGTCCTACTACTCGGTAAGTGTGCCAACTAAAGCTTTCTGTGCTTTTAGAGGTAGCTCAAATTGTAATGTATATCTTATATGCTGTCTTATCTACCTTACCAGATTGCAAGCAAGCGTCTATCTGACCAGATCCCAATGGTGATCCGCTATCTGCTGCTCCAGGAAGCAGCTTTGGAGCTGCAAAGGAACATGTTGCAGTTGCTGCATGATAAAGACGGTGTTGACTACCTGCTTAAAGAAGACTGTGACATTGGCCAAAAGCGGGAGAGCTTACTGAGTCGCCAGAAACGTCTGATGAAAGCGCGCAGCCTCTTGGTTACCTATTAGAATTCCCTTCATATAGTTGATTGCAACAGTTTCAATGCAACAAAATCATATGCTCATGAGGTTATAGCTTGACATATTACATTTACATTACATTTAATCATTGAATCATGCACTCTCGCCTGATATAATATGAAGTGTGCCAGGAATTTTGGGCATCCTATTTGACTGTCGCTTAAAGTTTGACCAACAGGTATTGTTTTTATCAACTTTGCAACTTTATCAACAAAAGTTCTACCGCCAGACCATTAGAGCTCACGAACAATTACATCGGATCTATGTATTTATTCACTAAAGTGAAGAATCTCAGGACTTACAATATATTGTATTATAGGATGAAATTATCACATTAAACGAGTTCTGTCGATAAATTAATTGTTGATTTCTGGACATCGTAATGTTATTTGCTCAGGAGGAGCGTAATGTTATATTGGCCTAGAGTTAAACTTAAAAACGTGGTTATCGCACTTTCTTTACCACTGGAACGAAACTTTAGGCGTACCCCATCTATCACTGCTTTTAAATCATATAAGACATTTTTTTTTCTCCCTGGCATTTAACATTCCTTATTTACATTATTTTGGGTCTCTCTTGTATAGTGTTGTTTTGGTTTTTTTGGTTTTATTTCTCTATTTTGTTTTCTTTTAATTGACTGTGATTCTTTCATCCATTGTAAAGCACTTTGGTCTACCTCAGTTGTGTTTAAATGAGCTCAACAAATAAACGACTGATTTATGTGCTGAAAAAGCTTCTTGTACTAATTTTGAGCCTTAAAGGTACAATAGGCTACAGACACATTTTTTGTTATACTGGTTGAAAGTCTCCTCATATCCTGATAGCATTCAGCAATGTATTTTTTATAAATAACGTTATATATCATCTGTGGAAGGCATAGGACCATAAAATATTCATCCAATTATTATATTCGGTCCGAATTAAATAATACGATGTCCTACCTGCCTGCTGTGTCCCAATTCGTCGCATTTGAAGGCTGCATACGTCACCAAGGATGTCTTATTTAAGAAAAGTAACCGTAATAAAATTGACTGTTATTCCTCGTGAGGTGTAAAATACTGTAATTTCTTTATTACTTTGCAATCTAATGGTTACTTTTCTTAAATGAGACCGCCTCGATGACGTATGCAGCCTTCAAATGCAACCTCCGGAGGACGCAGCCCTTGAATTGGGACACAGCCAACGTATGTTTTTACATACCCTCGCACACCCTGTTCGCGCAGACATTGTCAGCGCGGTTCATGCTATGCAGATATCAGTCTGTATTTAAAGGCCCACTGAAGTGCCTTGAAATGCTTTATTCACTGTGGTGACGTAATTTCCAATGAAACAGGAAGACAGGGTGGGATATATCTAGAAGCTCCTCCCCTTTTTCAAAATAGCCAATAGCGTTTCAACTAGATCACAGCTCGGCCAGAGCCGTTGAGCTCGTAAAACCCAATTTTCCTCATAATCTCTAACCGTTTCTCCTCCATATTGCTTTAAAATATAGCATTGTTTGTAGAATTCAAATGTGTCCGAACGTTTTGTGGTCTGTGCCGACTCGCACGTATGATCCGCTCTCGTGTCTCTGGACCGGAGCAGACTGTGCTCGCGCTGCAGCGGTTCACGTGACACTAACGTGAAAACAGACTTCATTTGCGTCAATGGAAAGCATATTTACATTGTCTGAATCATTCCCTATCCTCTATATAGTGCACTATGTGCCATTCACCATATAGTAGGGGGAAGGACTTCAGATTCTAGAGAACATTTGATTGGACAGAAGATCTGATGAGAAGCTGAACGATGTTGTCATGAAAATCAGTGATCCATTTTAGTGGAAACGAGAGACTGTAAATCTTGAATGCTTATATCTCGTAATTGAGAATTTTGTCACTGTTTTGGAACACGCCAGCTTATTCATAACCTTAAGGCTAACATATTCAAACTAAAAGCTAAAAAAACGTACATTTTGATTTCAGGGGGACTTTAAGAGTTGGCAACCCGTGACGTTATAACCGGAGCTGTTCACGTCCTCAGATTCGGAATTATGCATTTCCATGTCAACAGTATCAACACCGAAAAGAATCTGCAGCAGTCGGGTACAAGCTAAGTTGTTTACGTTCATTATTATTGTAATGTTATGTGCTTTGAGACATGAGGTAGTTTAATGCCGTCTCTTGTGATGCTTGGCCTAGAGCAGCTGTGTTTTTACAGTCTGGTGTGTGCCTTCATTTGTTTTGGAGGAGGCGCGGTTTTGGAGCCGCTCTGAAGTGACAGAGTTTTCATTTTTGGGTGAACTAAAGTTAATTCTGATTACAACAGGGAAAAAAAGCTCTTCAGATCCACAAAATGAAACCATGTCTCATTTATTAGTGACATTACAAACTAGTCTTCTTTCTTGAAATCCTAAATGACTGGACCACTACATTCCTTCTCTGGAGAACAACTAAACTATAAACAAATGGGTCATTCTGTGTCAACTCAACCAGAGGTCCCCGGCTCAAATTTTTGATTTGGTTAATATTTTTTCTGTAAAAAGTGATGAAAGCCAAAATCCAGTAATCCACTATTTTGTAGAGGGGGGTCAAAATGACAATGTTCACCTGAGATTTGGAGCCAATTTATAGGGGTGTAAAAATGACTTTAGAAAGATGTCAGCATTATTATTTTATTTTTAGAGATTGGTAGGTCTAGTAGTAAAATCTTTGTTTCATTATACGCCAACAGTAACGGTTCAAAAATGGCAAAAAGCACTTCTTGTGTTTTTTGCCTCAAGTTTGCATGCCTGTAACTCAAGAAGTATTAAAGATATTTTAATATCCTTTTAGATTCTGGTTCTTAAGAAACTTTCCTTTGGGAATCTTCATTTTAAAGGCCCTCGATGGTTCAGTCCCAGAGATATGGACATGGTAATGTGGCTCCATGAGTAAAGTGGTAAATTGTACACATTTTCAGTGGTCAAAAACCAAATGTGAGTCACTTTGCATACAGCTAATACTTTTTTCTTTTAAAGAGAAATATCTAAATAACAAATAATGTTAAAACTAGAAATGTTTCTCGTTTTTTTCTTTCAGCTCAATTGCATAACAAACCTGAGTGCCATAAATATTATTTTTCCAAAGTTTGCATGCCTGTAACTCTAAAAGTATTCAAGATATCTTAATATCCTTCTAGATTCTCATTCATAATAAACTTTTCTTGTGGAATCTTCATTTTTAAGGCCCTATATAGTTCAGTCCCATAGATACTGTGACCCAATGACTCCATTTCCAAATTGTTGAGTTTATAGTGGAAATACATGACTATATAAATAAATAAATGAAAAATTTTAAATAAATGTGGAAAAAATACAGTTATACATGAGGAAATAAAAGTATAAATACCCATTTATTTATTTTTACATTTCTTTGAATATTTATTTATGAATTTATTTATTTATTATTTCACCAGGATTGGCATGCCATACATGTTTAGCAAAGGTTTTGAAGCTTCAGGAAGCGTATATTTTGAAAGCGCCCATCACTACTTTTTACTATTTTAATCTGCATATGCAGATGACATCGGTTATGTTCATCTTTGGGTAGCTCCTTTGATGGCATCTTGAGTAAAGCAGCTCTATATTGGCTAGGTGCCACCGATCTATAATGACATCATTTAAATAGATCAGTGCTATGTGCACAAGATGGCGCCTGTGAGCTTCGGCGATGCGACTGCATGTTTCTATAAGGAGAAACTTACATATGTAACCTGGCTAGATAGAATATATATTTTTAAAATTAAAGAGAAGATGGTGGTCTGTTAGAGACATGTTTCTTTTGTGTACTCTGCGGTAATTCATCGAGATGCACTGAGATTTTTTTCATTATTTTCTCCTGTTAATTCTGCAGTTTAGGCCTATTTGGTAACACTATAATTGCTGTTTGTATTTAACATGTTATTTTATTATTCTAGGTTTGTATAATGTTCATGTATAATGTGTGTTTCTTTTAATGCATTTTTTCATCATTTCATCATTATCTGTCTGGTGTCTATAAGAAGCAATATATTTTGCTACGAGTAAGTCAGCAAAAACAATTGTGTATTAAATACAAATAAATCTATTCTCCCTACATTATTAATGTTTTAAACAAATGCTTTCTTGTATCTCCAACTATGGTTTTTGAAGGAATATGGGTGGTTTTTTAAAATACAGAGATTCAAAAATGATAAGAATCCATTTTTATTCTACAGCAATTTTTGTAAATTGGGACACACATTTTCATATATATATATTTTCTATAGAAATTTTTCAAAATGTAAAACAATAACTTTATAAAAACAGACACACTATAGCGGATTGTGTTAACGATGATGATGATGTTTCATGCTCAGCTCTGGGTTCCTTTTTTAAAAAGTTTTGGAACCAGTAATAGCCTGCTTTGTTTTTGGTTAGCTTTTGCCTTTTTTTTTTTTCTTTTCTCTGGCGTTTTTGCCTTTATTATGATAGGACAGTAAGCAAAGTGGGAGAGAAAGGGGGACAGGATTAGGAAAGGTCCACAAGCCGAGACTCGAACTCGGGTCACCCGAAGCCCAACAGCTCTATATGCTTTTGCATATTCAAAAGCTATTTTTTGCACATCTCTGCGAAAGAAGCTTTAACATGTTTGCCAGTTCCTTCTCAGATGACTCTGACAAAAATGGTGTAAGAGGCATGACTACATCCACTCACAACACCTTTCACTCTTTTTTCAACGGTGGATTTTGGAACACACCATGACCTGGCCAAAAAACAAAGTCTAGGTTCCTGGCCTGCCTGGCCTTACCCTGTACTCATTGATTGCCCCTTTCATTCTTTCTTCACTCCACTGATTATACAGTACCTCTCTCTTCTGTGTGGCTGACGTTTTCCATTTTTTTCCTTTCTGCCTATAGCTTTGTGACATTTTCCATAAAACAAAACAATTTCTCACATTTAAGCATGTATTATCTTCAATTTAATAGGATGTCCTACTTTAGCTGAATGCTACTGTCCCATTTTATCTAACATGTTAAGGTAAATTGGGACAGTAACAAAACTTGATATATTTTTAAAATAGAATGAAACTTACACATCATTGCATAAAATGTAATTATCACATGAACAGATGTAATATTGCAGATTGAAATACTGTTTGTATTATAATTTAAACCTTAATTTTATTAGAGTTAAGGCCCGTTCACACCAAGAATGATAACTAAAGATTATATTTGCGTTCACACCAACGAACGATAACGTTCTGTTTAATCTAAGCTCACGTGCTGCGGTTTCAAAGTGTGTACAACATGTTTTTGCTGTTCTTGTTGCATTTACACAGCTTTAACCAGCAGATGTCCTCAGCATGCTATGTTTCGAGTGAATAGCTAGTGTAATCTATAGGTACTGTTTAGCTGACAAAGTCAATATAGTGGAATAAAAACAACACCTAGTCTTTTTCACTGCAACGTCAAAGGAAGCAAGACAATGTTGTCGAAACTAGCGCTGGATACCTGAGGTAATTTTATGTTACACTGTTTGCTAGCCTGGAATAATGATCTCATCGTTAATACTTCTCACCATTTATTCCAAGGGTATGACCGATTGTTTTCCATATCCATTTTCTTTAAAGTATCCTTGAAAATGGGGTTTGACTTGTCAAACAGTGGTGGCTTTTTCTGGACCTCAGCGATTAACTTCTCCGCAATTGTCGTCTGCCATTTTAAATGTGCGAGCCCTTAAATTATAATGGATTCTGATTGGCTGTCAGTGATTTATCATTCAACAGCTGAAAAAAATCGTTCTGAAAGTGATCCCAACGATATTGTTTCTCTATATCGTTATCGTTATAGCTGTGGTGTGGACACTGCTATTATTTTATATTTAGAAAGATTTTTAGAACTATATCGTTATCTTTATAGTTACCGTTCTTGGTGTGAACGGGCCTTTAAACTATGAACATGCTTTCTCAGACATTCCAGTGCTTGAGTAGTAACCACACCCACATGATTTACATTTGACCAATCAAATGTTGATTTTCAAAATAAAGTACTGTTATTATATTTAAAGACCACCCACCATTATTGCAGTTTTTTTTTTAAGAAAAGCACTACATCAAAAAGCGTATTTGTTTAAAGGCGGGGTAAGCGATATATTTAAAAACACTGTTGGACATTGTTGATATTTGAAATAAACCCAAACAAACACACCCCTCTCTTCATTGCTCCGCCTCCAAAACTCACCCTCCAATTCTAACCACCCTGCACCGAGTCGGTCTCGAACCCCGCTCGCCGAGCCCCTGCCCATTTGATCGTGAAACTGAAAAGTGCCCCTGCGGTTGCATCGCAGTGCCCCCGATCGTCACACACCCCCTAATGCTGATTGGTTACACATTTGTTGATGCGTCGGTCCGACTACCAAACAGCATTTTCAAATATCGCTTACCCCACCTTTAAGCATGCAGTCTATAATAATGATGAAAACATTCATATAACAATTCACAATAAAATATTTCTTTAATGAACTTTATTAATTTATTTTTATTATATTTCAAAATCAACTATTTTGCAAATAATACATGGGTATAACTTTAAAAAGTGAGTGATTATATGGGAAGATTAGGAGAGTGAGAACAGTATGTATTCACTGATAAATTGCAGAAATTGTCATTTAGGAGACTGAGTTTATAATCGCAGTCAAAGAGAATGCTGAATGACCTGTGAAAATGGGTGTATTTTAATGTGAAATATGCAAACTAGACAACTAATTTATATTATAATAAAGGCCCAGAGCTTGAAAAATGTACAACGCAATAAAACGTAAATCACTGAAGTAAATAATTTCGTAATTACTCGCGATAGTAGCACTGTGTTGCTTCCATTGTTTATACTAAATCATCCGGTTATATGTATAGAAACATTATATGCTGGTACATGCAAACAAATGCGTCTAAACCGTACTTCAAGGAATGAAACGAAACTATGATACCCAGGAAATGAAACTTACCAGGGTACGCAAACGCTCTAGGAACTTAGGAATCACTTTACCGGTAAAGAAACAGCAGCATCACTCTGAGACAGTCCTATCGAGGAGTGCACGAATAGACAGCGCTTGACATTTCCGACGTTAAGGATGGAGAAAATGAGTTACACGTTCAGTCAGCACTATGAGGAAAAAATCCGCCCTTGCATCGACACTATCGACAATTTACGGTCTTTAGGAGTCGAAAAGGACCTGGCGTTGCCTGCCATCGCCGTCATTGGAGACCAAAGCTCAGGAAAGAGCTCTGTTCTGGAGGCGCTGTCAGGAGTAGCGTTACCCAGGGGTAGTGGTAAGGACAACATATAAAAAATTAAAACATATAGGGTGAATTAAGGGTGATTGGGACATAAGGACAAATGGGACAGTATAACTATACAGAATTTATTTTCTCACCTAATGAGTGAAAACAAAACTTTTTAATGAGTGAAAATGGAAAACTTTTTTTTTTTTTTTTTTCTTTTGCTGAGCCCTAGCTGTGAGACTACATGGATACCCTCATTGGTGTGACATCATGTAGATGGGCGGGGCAAGCATCAAACAGGATGTTGTCTGTAAAATGCATGAACTGAGGAAAATGACATAAGCTTTTGCTAGTTTTCATAATAAGGTGCTAAAATTGTCATAGCTACTATATTGTACAAACTTTTGATGGACAGCATAATTTTGGGTGATTGGGACAGTGCTTAAATGCTTTGCTAATTAAGAAAAAAATTAAAACCCTACTGCACACATGTTGATGGCACATGAAAAAAAATTATTCCACATCATTTTTTGGTTCATTTGGGAACATTTTATTGATAAAAAAAAAAAAAAAAAACCTCCCCCCACTCCAAAATATTTTTTCGTTGCCTCAGGGCAACGTTGTGCAACAATGGTACAGAATCATAGAGAAATTTATCATAAGACAATACTCAGAGAGCAATACAAAATCACAATTGTGAAAAAATGTCAAGAAATCATTAAGTACAAAGGGGGAAACACTTGAAAGACATTGATATACTGAATTTGATCCATGCATAGGTTTGTATCATGTAGTGTGCCATGTCATATAATGTACTTCATGTAATAAGATTTCATTCCGTACGAAACTTCAAAAAGCAGTTCTTCTCTGCTGTGAAACAGTGGTGTATGTTACAATTTTTGCACATCTTTTTGGGTGTTCCTGCACACCTAGGAACCCTGCATCTTCCCTTCTTATAACACATTATTGTCAATGTGAGGTATTGTCCAAAACATCCTCGAAAAGTAGCCTACCCCTTATCGCACAACGTTGCCCTGAGGCAACGAAAAGAAAAACTGAATTTCTGAACATGCTAAATAAAAAAAGCTTCATAAAACCTGATAAAAGGCTTCTCTACACCTTCATACACACACACACACATATATTTTTTTATGTACAGTTCATGTCATTTTAAATAAGTTTACTTTAGCAAATAATCTTGCCTTCTTCTCACACCATGTGCTCCTGTGACCGTGTCAGAACAGGACGTCCCACCTTCAAATGGTGCTTGATAGTGACTCCCACACCTTACTGGACTGTTCTATGGTACTTCTCGACATTTCTAATTGGTTGTAATCATTTAAAGAAAAATGTACTAAACCCAGGGCTTAAGAAACCTTTCCGTTGCCTGAGGGCAACACTGCGCTGTAGAGGACTATGCAATTTGCGTGTTGGTCAAAAATGACTGTTTTTTTATTTATTATTATTTCAATGAAATGATTGTACTATATTTTGGTTCGATAATGTTTTTGAATTAATATTTTGTATTTTTAGGGGATTTTATGGTACTAAATTAGTTAACTATGACTAATTAAGTAGTCATAGTTATAATCCATTTATTCACTTTTTGAGCATGGACCTGAAAATGAAATTTCCAACTTAAACTGTCATAAATATTTAATGTTTTCGAGCACAGACTTAACACTGGTCTCTTTTTAAAGATGACACTTGGCAGATTATTGCTGAAGTGAAAAATGTATAAAATTGAACCTGAAAAAAGTTATAAATCAATTGAAATACTATTGTTATAAAGTATTTCTACATCCATTGTTATGAAAAATACACAAAAATACGATTTTCAAATATGTATTTTCCAAAACACGTTTTACTCTAAAACTGTGAGAAAATCAAAGCCATAAATCTAAACAAGTTATGTTACAAATTTGAGGTTCATATCTCAAAAAATTAGCTTTCAGTAAGAAAGTTTGGGCGCAGTACCAAACGTTTCTAATCATTTCCAATGCGGCCATTTTTGACTGCGAAAAATACAAGTGTGACCTATTTTTTTCCAGACTATTTAACCTTTTCGAATCATGTCCATGATTTTTTTTTGTTCACACAGCAAGTGCCAAAACCTTTACCAAGTTTGTACCATTCCAATGGTGTTAAAAATTCTTAAAAATAGCACCTGAATAGCACCCGAGGGTTAACTAGGGACTTTCTATACTGTGGATTTACCATTGCACAGTGATGGTACCGCGATACCGAATGATTTCCATATACCATGGAATTTACATGGTACACTATATCTGTCATCCACCCTTTCATGTTTTGTACAGGAATTGTTACACGATGCCCTCTTGAGCTCAAGATGATAAGAACTAAAGGCGAAGGGAAATGGCATGGGAAAATCAGTTACCAGGACTATGAGGAAGACATTGATGACCCAGCAGAAGTGGAGAAGAAGATTCGTGAAGGTAAAAATGCTTAGAATGCACCTTGTGGTAAATATTAGGTACATTTCTTAAAGTCTTATATCTAATTATGTTTAAAGCCCAGGATGAGATGGCTGGAGCAGGTGTTGGTATTAGTGATGAACTCATCAGTCTGCAGATCACCTCTGCCAATGTTCCTGACCTCACTCTCATCGACCTCCCCGGGATCGCTCGAGTGGCAGTCAAGGGTCAACCTGAGAATATTGGAGAGCAGGTAAACTTTATATCTACTCCATTTTTCAAATGACATTTTGTTGGAAAGACCATTGTAAGACACAGGATCATTAATCAAATGCATTTCTTCTAGATTAAGAGACTGATCAGGAAGTTTGTTACAAAGCAAGAAACCATTAACCTGGTTGTGGTGCCATGCAATGTTGACATCGCGACCACAGAAGCATTGCAGATGGCTCAGGCGGAGGACCCTGAGGGCGAAAGGACTTTAGGTGTGCTTTACTCATTGCATTTCAATGCTATAAATCAAACTGAATCAGACTCGGTATAACCATTGTTTGTCCACTACAGGCATCTTGACGAAGCCGGACCTGGTGGACAAGGGCACTGAAGGGACAGTGGTAGACATTGTGCACAATGAGGTCATTCACCTTACTAAAGGATACATGATTGTAAGGTGCAGGGGACAAAAAGAGATTATTGATCAGGTCACTCTCAATGAGGCCACAGCAACAGAGAACGCCTTCTTCCAAGACCATCCTCAATTCAGGTGGGTAAATGATCTGTTGAGAGATGAGCTGATAGAATGGTTTAGTATCAAACTATTGGTGAGATTTTAACTTATTAATATGAGATATTGAGATGTGAAATATTGAAACCCTTATGAGAACGTGAGCATATTCTCCACACAACCACTGGTTTACATACTACCTCTTTTTTCAGTAAGTATCATATTTTACAGTAGCATATTTTATACTGTTCTAACATGTAGGCTACAATATTGCATACATTAAAACTCCTTTAACAAACACTAGAAGTAAAAATTAAACATTTAAAAGTAATCCAACTAGTGAAATGAACTATTAAATGAAATGTACACAAACCTGTATTTCACCAAAGAAATGCACCAATTCGGTGGTGCTGAGAAGTTGTTACGTCTGACCCAGGAGCTGGGTAACAAAAACTACCCCAACACTGACAAAAGTTTTTAAGGCAGCAGGTGAACTTTTGTTTCTAAGTTTAACCACCTGAAAATGTTTTACAGTACAATGTAATACATAATATCAAATAGCAGTATTTACTGAACCTTTATGTGAGCGGCACGGCTAACATTTGATTCTACTTTTGAAGGGTCTGTCCAACCGTTTTTTATTTGTCCTTGCTTAGTCATGCCTTCATGGGCATATATATATAGACACTGTGAAAAAAAAATCCCGTTAAATTTACAGTAAACAAAAAAACTGGCAGCTGTGGTTGCCAGAAATTCATTGTAAAAAATACTGCACAATGTCTGTATATTTACAACTTGTAACCGTATATTTCATCAAGTGATGTAATGTTAATATAACTGCCAAAAACATGATGTATAAATGCCATTTTTTCCTGCAGCAAACTCTATGAAGAAGGTTTCGCTACTATTCCCAAGTTGGCTGAGAAACTAACAATTGAATTGGTTCATCACATTCAGGTGCAATAACATCATTTGATTTTCACAAAAGAGAACTACGGGATTTTTAGACATATAATAAAAATAGCTCATTTTCATATTTGTGATGTGTAGAAATCCCTGCCTCGTTTAGAAGAGCAAATTGAGACAAAACTCGCAGAAACACAGAAGGAACTGGAGGCGTATGGCAATGGACCCCCATCAGACCCTGCAGAAAGACTGAGCTTTCTCATCGATGTGAGTACAGCCTTGAAATCTACTCTTTAAGTATGAATATTGATATCACTGAGTCACTGAAATCTTTCACATCTCATCACTGTATTTAGAAAGTTACAGCTTTCACTCATGATATGTTCAACCTGACCACTGGGGAGGAAGTAAAGTGTTCTTCAGATCTACTGGTTTTTCCAGAACTTCGGGAAGAATTTTTAAAATGGAATGGCTTCTTGGAGCGTTCAGGACATTCCTGTGAGTGAAGAATATACTTGGTACCTTCTTGCTTTTGGCCAATGTGCTAATTTATGATTTTGCTTAAAATGCTTGATCATTTTCACATCTGATGCATCCTCTTTTACCAGAGCGGCAATCAATTAATTAAAGTTACTTCAATTCACTAAATAAAAAGCACTTTTAGTAGCAGAACTCGGAACTGAGTTGTGCAAACTCTTTGCAGTTAACAAGAAGATTGAGAAAGAAGTTGATAACTATGAAGCCAAGTATCGGGGAAGAGAGCTTCCAGGATTCATCAATTACAAGACCTTTGAGGGGCTTGTCAGGGAACAGATCAAGCTGTTGGAGGAACCTGCGTTAAAGACACTGAAGACTGTCTCTGGTTAGTGTTGATCTGTATTTCAAATTAATTTTTTTTCAGTGATTTCAGGTTGATCATTGAGCGCATTTACATGCTTGTTCTTACTCCGATTATGCTTAATAAGCCGACAATGCATGTGTTCATGTAAACGCGTTAACCCCTTTTCCTTTATCGGAGTAAAGTCATAAACGACTTAAGCGTGTAAATGCATTGACCTGCGTTCTGTCGTTATATTGAAGTGCACGTGTGTGATATGTGACAGGAAAGCTCCCTTTACTGCGGATTTTTTAATGCTTTATTTAAAGGGGACCTATTATGCCCCTTTTTTACAAAGTGTAAAATAATCTCTGGTGTCCCCAGACTGTGTATGTGAAGTTTCAGCTCAAATTACCCCACAGATCATTTATTATAGCATGTTAAAATTGCCACTTTTTGTGTGTCCCTTTAAATGCAAATGAGCTGTTGCTCCCGGCCCCCTTTCCAGAAGAGAGCAGAGTTTCAAGAACTCATGCTCCGACATACCGGCAACAACAAAACAGAACAATCTCATGCACTGAAAATGTCAGAAAGGGCGTTCATGTGCAATTTTTAACTAGGAAACTCTTGTTTATGATAATCGGATTGCACGTGAGGGCAGCATCAGTTCTGGATATGAAGTTTGAGCACGAAGTGTTGGTATAGACCCACCTTTCAGAATCAACCTTTGTGAAAATCCAGTGTTGAACAGACCCGGCTACCTCCCATCAAAACAGTAGGTAGCACAATTTGATAGCGAAAAATGCTACCTATCAGATTGTGCTACCAGCATCATATTCATGTGGTTTGAGCCTTTATTAACGTCCATACCTATCCCTACCCTAAACCTACCCTTAAAACAATGCAAATATAGTGTTGGTAGCACAATCTGATAGGTAGCATTATTTGTTAGAACACCTGTTTACCAGTTTTGTTGTCTAGTGGATAAATATCAAAGATCACATTAAAAGGAGACCCATGAACTGAGCATTCTCTCCTTGAGTAAGGCATGCAACCCAAGGTTGCTCCAGGTCAATTTTCCTTCTATTAAAGGCACTGTAATTTGGTGATTACTCGGTGCAGTTTTTGTGACGTGGCAAAATCTGATTCATTAGATAATCAAGCTTGAATGTGAAAGATTTCTAAAGCAGTTGTATTAACAGTGTGTTTGTGTTTACATAGATGTGGTTAGGAAGAAGTTCATCCAGCTGGCCCAATACAGTTTTATTGGATTCCCTAATCTTCTGAAAATAGCAAAGGTACTTTTTCCCCAAGTGTTTAAAGCATTTTTATGGCCTTTCTTTTAACTATGAGTGTTGATGATGCTAATAAATTACATCACATTGCTGTTCAATTATGCTTTTGAATCACAATACATATGTAAAGAAATTGTGTTCTTGTTACAATTTTCATTAAATCTTTTATATACTTTCTTAGACTAAGATCGAAGCCATCAAGCAGGATAAAGAATCCCAGGCAGAATCCATGCTGAGGACCCAATTCAAGATGGAGCTCATTGTTTACAGTCAAGACGGCACATACAGCCAGAGCCTGCAACATGCAAAGGATAAACTGGAGGAGATAGAAAATGACAAGCCCCAATTGCAAGCTAAAAAGTTTAATTTTGTGAGTGTAGATGTTAGCACAGGCACTCATGCCACCTTGCGTGAGATGAGGTTGCATCTTGAGTCCTACTACACAGTAAGTATGCAACTAAAGTTTTCTGTGCCATCAGAGGAAGCTCAAATTAAAATATATATGTGAGATGCTGTCTTGTCTATCTTACCAGATTGCAAGCAAGCGTCTAGCTGACCAGATCCCAATGGTGATCCGTTATCTGCTGCTCCAGGAAGCAGCTTTGGAGCTGCAAAGGAACATGTTGCAGTTGCTGCATGATAAAGATGATGTAGACAGCCTGCTTAAAGAAGACTTTGACATTGGCCAAAAGCGGGAGAGCTTACTGAGTCGCCAGAAACGTCTGATGAAAGCGCGCAGCCTCTTGGTTACCTTTTAGAATTCACTTCATAATGTAGTCGATTGCAACAGTTTTAATGCAACAAAATCATATGCTGGTAGTGAAGAACATGAGCAGCATTAGCAGCAAAGAAAACATTAAGTAGAAATTGAACAATTCATGAAGAAACATAGGCGGCATTTTCAATCTTGTAATAATATAGTTATTTGTGAAGAAGCTACTTTTAGCCTTTGAAGTGCCTCTTTATGCAATACTTTTGTACTTACCACTGTCCAATGTCAAAACAAATGTCCAATGTGTACTACTTTTGGGTCTACACTTTAGTGTCTTAAAGGGATAGTTCACCCAAAATTCTGTCATCATTTACTCACCCTCAAGTTGTTCCAAACCTGTATAAATGTCTTTGTTCTGCTGTACACAAAGATATTTGGAAGAATGTTTTTAACTAAGCAGATCTTATCATTGACTACCATAGTATTTTTTTTTTTCATACTATGGTAGTCAATGGGGGGCGAGATCTGCTTGGTTACAAACGTTCTTCCAAATATCTTAATTTGTGTACAGCAGAACAAATAAATTTATACAGGTTTGGAACAACTTGAAGGTGAGTAAATGATGACACAATTTTCATTTTTGGGTGAACTATCCCTTTAAGAGTATCTATTGGTGAAGAGTCCAAAAAATTTATTTATTTCCAAAAAAAACCCCCAAAAAACAAAACTAAATTTCATAATTATAATGACTATTGTAAGTGGAGTTTAATGAGTTCTTGAAGTCTATTGATTACTAAATTATTAGGCAAGAATATTGCACCAAAGGGTATGTTATGCCTATTGGGCCTATATATAGGTTCCTCCTTATTTCTGTGTTTTAGTTAAAATTATTCTATAATTTACATTTGAATAGTTTTATTAAACAGCATTATTAAGTAGTCTCCAGATTTAGTAGTTTATTTTAATGCTTAGGCTTACAGTCTATATTTATTAGGTCATATAAAGTGTAGGCATATATGAGGACAGGAATATGT
Organism: Mylopharyngodon piceus; assembly: GCA_039654765.1. NCBI lineage: Eukaryota > Metazoa > Chordata > Actinopteri > Cypriniformes > Xenocyprididae > Mylopharyngodon > Mylopharyngodon piceus. Next base: position 17,786,701 of record CM077440.1, on the reverse strand, counting down.
GTGCATGATTGCATTCGAGGGTGTGTGTGCTTGTGTGTGTGTATTTGTGCTCATGTATTATACTGCTTTTAATAGTTTTAAATAAAAGCCATTTTTAAATGAATAAAATTAGTTAACATAGAATAGAATGTTTTTCAAATGTAACGTTTTAAGACTTGCAAAAGCCTCTAAAAGCCACGTCAAAAATGAGATAACGATATCTATAAGTTCATTAAATACTTTCACTTCAAACCCGCTAAATCCCAGCCTCATCCCATTCAGAAGTACTAGTACTTATATAGAAATATATAGGAGTCTGATAAAAATGTTAATTTCAAAGAAAAATGTCAGACGACTTAGACGCTTTTGCATCTGAAGTGTTCTTATTTGTATTCATACATTTGCTCTTAGGAAATGTTTTAAAAACATGTTTTTTTTTTCAGGCCAAGCAATGATATATATTGAATCACTTTTTATACCATTGATGTGTTGATGGACAGATATGAAGTCCCTCAAAATAAAATATATTGGAAAAAAAAAATTGGCATGACTTTTCACTTGTTTAAAAGTAAAAACAAACATTAAAAAAATTACTACTTTGTGATTTAATAATTCATGCATGAAAGGGTTAAATATGAGTTATCTTCTTTGCTCATTTTTAACTGAACTAGAGTTTAAAGTGGTTGTACACCATTTACTCACCATTACTCTAATGTTCCACAGAAGAAAACGTCATGCAGGTTTGGAACAAAATGAGGATGAGTAAATAATGACCAACACCTCATTGATTAAAAACACACTAAAAAAAAAAAAAAAAAAGATCCTTCAGATCCTTAAAGTGACACCACATTTCTCATTTATTAGTGAATCATAAACTACAGAGTCTTCTTTCATTGCCATGAATGAAACTTAAACAATCCTAAATGACTGGACCACTACATTCCTTCTCTGGAGAACAACTAAACTATAAGCAAATGATAACGGGTCGGTGCAGCACATATTGTACAGCAATAAAGATTATGCTCATTTTCTCTGTTTGCAACTTACACAGGAAGGCATTTTTAACCACAGCGTGGCTAAAAAACAAAATAGCTACAATAAAAAGATGCTTGATAGCATAAACATTCATTACATATATACATTTGTACAATGTTTATCAAACAAAGAGACAATAGGACAAATATTTCAGTGACCAAAAGCAAGCTATTGAAAGAAGCCAGATGCTACTGATCTGACTGAGATTTGAGCTTCCTCTCCCAAAGTTTCTGATGGTCTGAGAATCCCTGCTTTCCTTTGTTGAAAGAATTGGGTCCAGCTGATGTGGGCGTTTCTCTGAAAATCAAAACGGCTTGTGAGGAGGTTGTCAGCAGTGCTGTATAGTACTAAAGCTTACCATTAAAAGTTGAATTGAATTCAAATTTAATCCAACCTGCCAATATTCTTCATCCTCATCTTTGCCTCAGGTGGCATTTCTTCAGGCTCGCTCTGAAACATAAAATAAAAAAAGTTAGGAAACTGGTATTTAACATACAGTGCGTGCAAAATTATTAAGCAAGTAGATATTCTGATCAAATTTTTTTTCCAAAAAGCATTTGACCAATTCCAAACCACATCAATATTAACTTATATTATATATAGTATATAATCATTTATAAGCAATATATAATTGTTAACGAGGGCTGGAAGTGAAAAACGCCTTATATTTAGATGTGCATAATTATTTAACAGGTTTTCTTTTACAGGTAAGTGGGCCAAAAAAAAAGAGATTTAACTCGCACTTAAAAGTCAAAAATAATTAAATGCCTCTAAGGATGCAAAATTAAGGCATGACCAAATTTAATAGTAGTTATTAAGATTGATGTGGTTTGGAACTGGTAAAATTTGCTTGAAAAAAAAAAAAAAGATCAGAATCTTAACTCGCCTAATAATTATGTACGCACTGTATAACATTAAACAATAATACTTTGTCAATATGGTAAATATGTAAAGAACAAATTTAATGAGCACAGCACATCATTAATTACATGACTTCACACATACAGCATTAATATTAAAATAATAAATTAGAGAATAACACGTACATCATCATCCTCGTTAAACACAGATGCAAGTCCAGCTTTCTTGGCAGGTAAGGCAGGTGTGGGTTCCTTAGGTTTCTAAAATAGGAGGAATAAAACACCATTTTTAATTGTTCAAAATTCAAAAACTCAAGAAAGCATTTCTATATAGATGTATGCAGAACAACTTATACATACACTTGCTCCAAGCTTGATGGAGATGGACGCAGGCTTCTTCGCAGTCATGCTAAACCCCGATTTAAACATTTTAGGGGGAGCTGACTTGCTTTTAGCCTCATCTTCTGGGTCGATCTCATGAGCAGGCCGCTTTCGCAGACTGTCCCCTGATGCCGTGCTGGAAGAGACAGTCTTAGTTTTCACACTGCTTCCCTTCTCTTCTGGTCCTGCTGGAGGCGAGACAACTTACCAAGGTGAGCGACTGTTGCCTTGGAGACCAAAGGTGAGCTACAGTTACCTGAAAGATGAGGGATGCCAGGAGGACCTGCTCAGAGAGACGCTGTTGAGCCTAAAACCTAATTGATTAGTCTGATTCATTTGATTAGCACTAATTGGATTTAATTACTGGCTGCTTTCAGCAAAGCATTGGAAGTTGTGAATGTTGAAATGTATGTCAGATATATGACAGATATGGTATCATCAGACAATAATACCATAGTACTTTGATATTTGCCACAGGAATTATTACCATATCACCTATGGTATTTACATGTTAATAACTACACCATATAATCACCATATTATGTACGTCAAGACATTTCCAAGAATGCCACAATGACAGTATAAGATGGTAAGTACATATACTTAAATTCATGTACCATAGTATTCACGTGGTACTCAAATGTACTTCCACGAATGACTATTTTATGGTACAAATCCAAAACACCATGGTACTTTTTTGAGCTTGTGTTAGTGTATGGATCAAAGGTTCACTGGACATATAATATTCAACATTATTATGCATTTACTGTTGTTAGGGTATGTCTAATATTAGTGTTAAATATTACGCATCTGAAAACACAGCATGGAAAAGAAAGCAGATCGTTACCAGCTAACTTAGCTAGCTTGCTAAATTTAGTTAACAAGAAAGTCCAAATCTATGGCTATGACTTTATTTTATACCTACATTCAAAAATATAGGTACTACAATTACTCTCGAAGACTTTCAAGTGTAAACTAATTCCAAAATAAAAACAGTTTTGACAGTTTCACCTCCTTCTTTAGAAGGGCCTTCGCTGCTGCACTTCACATTCGCCATCGTATGAATCTGCTTTAAGCACGTACGGCAACCGGATAGGACAAAATACCGCTGCAGTCGCAAAAAGAAAAGAACCCCTCTGTTGTAGCTCCTGTTCTTCCACTTGTAAACAACGCCATCTAGCGTACAGAGTGAGCAAAAGACTCATGTTACCATGGTATCATATCCAAAATCATGATGCTTTTGTCTATTTTTTTTAATGATTCTATGAAATATAGGCTATTTGTCTCTCTGACTCCTGCTTTTTTGTTTTTAATCTTTTTGAAATGTTCTAGTAAGTATGGATAATCACGGCACTGTAAACACCACTAAAACAAAGTAAAATAGACCTATATTGTTGTTCATTTATGTTAGCTCAGGTCCATTAAATAACATTAACAGATACAGCTTTTGATTTTAATAATGTATTAGTAAATGTTGAAATTAACATGAACTAAGATTAATACATGTTTTCGAAGGTTTTTCATTGTTAGTTTATATTAACTAAAGGAACCTTATTGTAAGGTGTAAATATTTTTCTTAGATACAGCAGATGATAAAGTCACTTCAAATATTGTGTTTTCTCTGGGAGCCATGTATATATTTCATATGAAAACAGGCGTTAAAAACCATTATGTTTTGGTGTTAGGATGGGACCTTGTTGCATATCAATATCGAGACTCAGATTTTCTATATTAATGTCCAGCTTTATTCCTCTATGTGTTGCTATAATTTTCCTTACACAGTGTTGGGGAAAGTTACTTTTAAAAGTAATGTGTTTCTATATTGTGTTACTCCCTAAAAAAGTAATGAATTGAGTTACTTATTCTGGAAAGTAATGTGTTGTGTCACTTTTGTGTTACTTTTTCTCACCTTGGCTGGGCTTGCTTGTTTGTTTTTTAATAAAAAACAAAAACAAAAGTTGTATTTTTGGAAAATGTAAAAGCCCTTTCACACCAAAAGTGAAATGAATAAGCTTCAGGCTGAAGAAAATGCAAATTCACGCCTGTACAGTATGGGTGCAGCTCAAACAATATTCTGTAATATTCTGAGTTTGCATTTCACTGTTTCTATTTATTTCGATGAATGCTGAATCTTTCTTTGTGCAAGTGAGTACTACAATACCCATCATGTTCACACAGAACACACGACGCCTCTGGACTTACTCCCCGATTTCTCTCAACATGGGGACAGGAGAGCTGTCATTCAATAAATGTGAAAACAAAGTAACTTATTTGAAAAAGTAACTTTAATTTACTTTTGTAAATTTAAATGTAATGTGTTACTTTACTAGTTACTTGAACGTGGACTATGACATCACTGTTTTCTCCAGAGCTGCTGTATAGATAACTGAACTAAATTAATAACTAATGATTTTTACAATGGAAATGAATCAATACTGAACTTACTTAACCAATGACACCATTTCCTTCTAGAGCTGCTATACAGCCAAAATTATGTTTCCTGCGATCACTGTAAAGCTGCTTTGAAACAATCTACATTGTAAAAGCGCTAGGCTATAGCCTATTAATAAAGGTGATTTGACTTGAAAAAAGTAATCTGATTACGTAACTCGCGTTACTTGTCATGCGTTGGTATTACACAATTTATACACACTCTAAAAAATGCTGGGTTGTTTCAACCTATGTTTTGGTCAAATATGGGCAAACCCAACCATTGTGTTAAAAATGTAGCCTAATTTAAAAATTTAAACCTATAAGAAATTTAAAGCCGCGGTACGCGAAAAAAGGCATCTTTTCCACGTTAATCACAGTTTTTGTACAAACTAGCCGCGAAGGCGAAACGCGATGATCTTTTTTTTTTTTTTTTTTTTTTTTTTTTTTTGCAACATTGCGGCTGAAACAACAACACAGAGTATAATGATAATCTCATGTGCTGTTTATGTACTTTATTTAATGGTTAAAAGTGTCTAATGTGAGTTTGAATATCATTTTCTGTGTCTTTTATAGCCATACACTGAAAGCAACAATGAACAATTCACCTCAGATCTTAAAAACAAATGAAAGGAAACGGAACGTTCAAACTGTCAACTCATTGTGAACAGACAAGTGTATTCTATGACAAAGATTGTTTTAGTAACTCAGTGTGTATTTTTAATAATGTCAAAATGGTGTAATATTCATGAATTTGATTATGCAGCCTACTTATCCATTTCGTTGCGAGTGCCGGGAGCTTGCAGAGAGAGCCCGCCTACGCGCTTTTCTGATTGGCTGTGATTTTTGATTGACTTTATCAAGTCTCATAGTCGTGTCGCGTCTGTTGTAGACAGACAAATTGTTTGTCGCGTCTGGTTAGGACACGAGCTGCGTCCGAAATTGCGTACTGTTGAGTAGGTACTACATTTGAATTTAAATTTACTTCACGACTGTTGAAAAAGTACATTCTATATAGGAGGAATGCGTGTAGTATGAATGAATTCGGACGTACTACATCCGCCATGTTGTTACTGTCACATGATCTACCAGGGTCAGTTACATCCCTTCAACTTCATTCACAAATCCTCTCCCACCGGAAGTCGTCATCCGCGTACGTTTACTGTTTTTCGAATACTATGAATTCGGACATACTACTATCTTTGCATACTGTTTTTCGCGTACTATATAGTAGGCTAGAGAAGTATTCGATTTCTGACGCAGCTACGGTGTTATCTAGAATTTTAACCGACATTTGTGTTTCACATTATGACCAAATCGGTTAGCATACAAAGGAAGAACTCTGTGTACTTTTGGAAAAAAGGTTTATTGTGAAATGACTGTGTGAAAATTGGGATGGGGGAATATTGGCAGCCTGACCACAGCAGTGTCATGTGCCTTTAACACACAGCTGGCGGTGCTGTTGTAACCCTGGATGGGTGGAGAAAGAGGAAACCAACCCTCACTTCATGAGTGGCCTTTTCCTTCTTCCCCGGTCTCCATCCCACTGTGGACGGCCGCCCCGGGCGGAACAAGAAGGCAAGGAGGGTCAACTGCATGACGATGTAACTTCCAAAAAGGTGGGCGAGAGGGGAGAAAACAAATAAAGGAAAAAAAAAAAAAAAAATAACAGAATGGTTTAGAAGTGACATCCCATAGTCCTTTTTATTGATTGGTCTTCGAAACAGAGTGGATGTCCTGACACCATGGGGTCTGCAGATATAGTTCAGCCTTCTTCACCACTCCCTCAACGGACGGCCTCTTACACGGACATGATGTGCTTGACGAAAGCTGTAAGAGGAGAAGCAGACATGCTTAAGGAAAGATTCTCGCCATACAAGGCCTGAGGTGGCTTCTAAAAATAATGGTCGTAATGATACAGTGACAGGTGAGCTTGTTATATCATTCCAATTAGTGCTGAAAAGACTGTCAGTACAGTCACTGTTATGCAGGATCGCAAGGGTTAAATCAGAAGGGGTTTTCAAAATACTTACCTTCATAGTGGACACTGCCGTTCTCGTCCTCCTGTCCCTGCATGAGAGAGTCAATCTCGGGCTCGGTCATCTTCTCACCTGTCGGAATGAAAGGTATTGGTTAAGACTAACCTTTTATATATATATATATATATATAAAAGTACCATGGGATTATCACTTAATCAAATCAATGTTATTCATAGCCATATTCATTTGTCAATCAATTAATCAATTGAAAATTGGTAGTACCATGCTATTTTGGGAAGTACCTCGGACATTTAAATACCATGGCACATGAACTTTAGTATCATGATATATTCGCATTTAAAAGCTTGGGATCAGTAGGCATTTTGTTAATGCTTTTGGTAACACTTTTTTTTTACAGTATCATTGTTACATATATTACATACTGTTACTATAGTAATAACTATAAATTATGCATAATTACATAACCATAACCATACTTTTATTTAGCAAGGCAAAGTGACAGCAAAGACATTTATAATGTTACAAAAATTTCTATTTCAAATAAATGCTGTTCTTTTGATCTTTCTGTCCATCAAAGAATCCCGAAAAATGCATCACAATTTCCACAAAAAATATTAAGCAACTGTTTTTTTAAACACTGATAGTAATAAGAAATGTTTCTTGATTTCTGAAGGACTGGAGTATAGGCTAAGAATAAATTACATCTTAAAATATATTAAAATAGAAAAATTATTTTGATTTATAACAATATTTCACAATTTTTACTGCATTTTTGATCAAATAAATGCAGCTTTGGTGAGCATAGAAAAGATTTAAAAGTCTTACTGACTCCAAACGTTTGAAAACTAGTGTATGTGTCAAAATACCATGGTATTACCCCCTGAGGTAACTTTTGCAGAATATATGAAAAGTCCCTTTAAGACAAGTCATTTCACTCGGCGGCCATCTTTGAAACGCCTCTCGGGCATTAAAGCGCAGCTCCTGTCTCTTTGCATGGGGAAATATCAAATTCTCCAAAGCTGTTCTTCAAGCTTTCCATTAAATTTCATATTTGAAATCGCGAATGAAATCTGGCAACTGTCTCATAAATTTTGTTTCTAAACGCTCGAATCATGACAAAAACGCAATTTGTCAGGCTGGTTCAAGCTAATGCGCAAACACAGTCCTAAGTGCGCGTCTCTATTGGACTCGCGCGTCCGACTGTTTCTATAGGAACCGGAGCTTCTAACGGCTGCTGCAGTGACGCGATGACTTTACCAGTCGGCGATTGGCTCTTATTTAGAAGGCGGGACTTATTCCGCCATATTGCGCGTTGCACTTTCTCACATTCATAATAATACGAGTGCACCGTTTTTCTATATATATAAAGTCTTTGGTAGGCTATATGATGTAATTTTCTTTTACATGCATGGTGTTAAGTACATAATCATTTGATTTTAACTCACCCAGTGTTGACAGCACAATACGCAGCTCAGCGCCCATCACTGTGCCGTTGCCCTCTTTGTCGAAGACGCGCAGACCCTCAACGTAGTCATCATAGGTACCCTTCTGGACGGCGTCAACAGTCTTCAGCATTGGCAGGAAAGCCTCAAAGTCAATTCTTTTGTTGGCCATATCTGTGTGCGCACATGCATCACAAATCAGTGAGGGCTTGTAAAACATTTAAAATGGTGTCCATTGGTTTTTGAGCTAGTATTATAAAGTGAACATCTTACCGTCAGGAGATGGGTCACCCAGGATTTTCTTCACATCCTTGTTGGTGGGGTTCTGACCCAGGGCGCGCATGATGTCGGCAACCTGGTTGTAGGCAACCTTGTTGTCACCAACTCTGTCGAAGAGACCGAAAGCCTCTTTGAAGTCTGTAACAGAAGAACACAAGGGACTTTAAAGTTATCTGGAAGTACAGACATTTTTAAGTCATCTATCTATCATTTTAGGGACATTATTGCTTTAAAAGCAGGCAAGGTCAAGGAAACTTCACGTCCTGACATTGCCTCCTTTCCCACAACCCTCCTTTGCCAACTGTACATGCAGCAGAGGAGGAAGGAAGCAAAATTAAAAAGAGCTTAGCAACTGCATTTCCATGGGCCGTGAGGGAGACTAAGTTGAAAGTGATCTGCTGACAGAAAAATAGCATCCTACGACTTCTGTTGCTCTAGCAGCTGTGCCTTGCCGTTGGATGAAGGTGGCACTTAATGCGTGACGTGACAGGCGATACCCTCGGAGAAAGTAGCCCTTGCCATAAATGGATACAGCTCTCTTCGACTGTCCTGAGTCAAATGCAAGAATGCTGACAGCAACGTAACCTACACCCACAACCAACCGCATACTTTCTGCACCTAAATGAGTAACACCAGGCTGTGAACTGCTTGAGATGGTTTGGTACCTATGAATTTTTTCTGTAGAGAATTGAATGTATGCTTTTGATCAGACTACTTTGCAACAGGGTATGGCAAATAATTCCCACTGAATACTCAATTCATCAGTCAACCTGCTTTTTGCTTAAATTAAACAGGTTTTGATGCCATAGGTTCGCCGAGGGCCAAACAACATATTTAGCATCACTGAATCAACCTAAATACATTAATTTATACCAGCAAAACTATTTTTTATGGGTTAAACCAGTAAACCAGTTTGCTTTTTAAGGTAACTTTCTAGCTGGGAGATCAGAATACAGATTCCTTCAATATTTTGATTTAACGTTAATCGATTAATTTATACAAAAATAAATAAATAAATAAATAAAATAAAAAAAATGCTGGGTTAAAAACAACCCAAGATGGGTTGAAAATGGATAAGCCCAGCGGTTGGGTTAAATGTTTGCCCAATCTGCTGGGCAGTTTTATTTATCTTAACTATTGTTTAAAAATTGCTTTATTGCTGGCTTAAAATGAACCCAAAATTGGTTGGAAATTAAAAATCAGACACATAATTACTAGAGGCAACAATAATAATCAAAAGGGAAATATTTATTAATAAGCAATTTAATAAATGTTTATTGTTTATTCATTAAACATTAATAAATGTCAATTTCCAACATACTTTGGGTTCATTTTAAGTAAGCAATACAGTAATTTTTAAACAATAGTTGAGTTAAATAAAATTGCCCAGCACATTGGGCAAACATTTAACCCAACCGCTGGGTTTTTCCATTTTCAACCCAACTTGGGTTGTTTTTAACCCAGCATTTTTTTAGAGTGTACCTTACATACTGTAGAAACGGTAAAGGATTGCCATGCAGTTTGCTTTTCAAAACGCAATATAAATGAATTTGAATAAATTTTTATTATTGAATGTGTTATTCAAAATTTCTCTATATATTTAAGAGCTAAGTGATTATTTACTCTAATCTGGAAGAATTATCATTCATCCTGAATTCATAACATTATACATTTCTAACGTTCCCATTACATTTATAACAAAGAGAAGAGAGAGGGGTATTTTGTTGGTCAACTATAGTCATAAAGCCAATTTCCCCTTCATAATAAACTCCAGTGTGTGAAGACTCACCCTCAATCTGGTCAGCAGAGAATTCTCCAGCCTGCCACAAAGACAACAATGCATCAGTCCCTTTGGCAAACCTGCCGACATCTCAAAATACACACTAAAGTCTGAAATAAGGAATTATTTTAAAAAACATTTGGAAACATAAGCCCTCTTGGGACATCAGAAAAATAACTGCTTCAAAAGTGCACACATATATATCCAGCATAGGGAATAAATCAGCTGCATGATTTTCTCTCTAACAGATTGGGGTTCTTTATATGATACCGTAGCGTCTTGCCCAACCAAAGTCAATTTGAAAATTGAAGAAAAAGGTGTCCTACTTCATTTCAGCGGGCTTATTGCCATTTTTTGAGCCAGAAGAACATGAAAAAGGTACGATAAGATAGCAAGCGTAATCCAAGTACACACCATGATGTAGTTTTGGGGATGCAGGAGCGGAGGGGCAGAAGTCAAGAAGCCGGAGTCCCAGGAGAGTGGTCCTGAGCCATGGACCAGCGCCTTCTTATTTATGCTATGCTAATGATGTCACGGGGCGGAGCTTGTGACGCCGTGGAACTTCTTTAACTTTCTTAGGTCAAGCTGGAAGGAAGGCTGCTGCTTTCTCCAGTGAGTGCTGGTATTTTTAGATTATGTTCCAGACTGCTTGTAAGACCTCTTGGCTTTGGTCAGCATTTTAAATTTTTTATGCATTATGCCTTTATTTACATGGTTTCTGTATATTTTTTTTATCCCTAGCCAGGGATGATCCCGATGTCACCTGTTATGGGCTCCGTGCACGCACTGAAGGAAACTCAGGAAGGCTTTTGATTACAGTGTTGATATTTATAACTTGGATATGGTGCTCTCGGCCACTTATGGTTATATGGCAAGCCAGGAAAAACACTCCTCAAAGACTGTTACCGCCGCATGAATGAACTTGCACTTTGGCCACATTTCTCTCTCAAAATCTAAGAATGCATTCATGTTGAAAACAGTTATTGATATTTTTCTTGTAGTAGAAAACAAATGAATTATTTAATGTGATTATGAATCATGGGAGTAGTTCTTTGATAAGATTATGTGACATAATGTGTAGTTTGAGAGCTACCAGCTACAATACTTGAAAGTGAAACCAACATTCAAGCACCCTACACACTTTATGCTATATTCTTTAAAAATAGTATCTGAACAGTGGATAAAACCTGGACACTTTGTAGTTGTCAAACATTAGTGATCATGAATTAAGGCTGTGTGAACTTGAGAACTAACTTCATCCACTAAACTACCTTGACACCAGTTGATTAAAAGTTATTGCAAATATTAGTTCTGATTTAAAGACTTGTGCATCATTTGTCTGCAGATGCCACTTGCTTTAATATTATGTCACCTATGCAGTGAAAACGTGGCTTGTGTCCACATACTACATGCTTTCAAGTTAAATGCCACATATGCATGTCAAATCTGTTGTTTACTATTAAAATGTCATTGTGAAACAACTAAAACAAGTGGTCATACATTTAGCAGATCAAGCATTATGTTGCTTTATATATATTTTTTAAGAGTTTTATTTACAGTACATTTCATTTCATTCTCATGTGATATGAGTTTATGCTGTGATGTTTCCTCAGAAGACACGTCACAGAATCAGTGCATGCTCAGAGAGAGAAGAGGCCACTGTATATTTATTGAGAGGTCAATGGCTGTACTATCAGCATATGCACAAGTTCCTCACATATGACGTTACACATCTGGAGTGTTGTGTACTACATATTTATTACTTCAGCACTAGATTTGATCGTTTTTCTTGTCTTTGGAGCAGTGTTAGGTGTAATGCTATGTAACTAATTACTGTAATTTAATTACTTTTCCCTTGAAAAAGTAAAGTAAGGGATTACCCTTAATTTCTCTGTAATTTTCTGATGTAGTTGAATTTAATACTGTGTAGAACAATTCTATGTAAAACAATAATGGATTTAACATCAAAATTTAACGTCTAATGTTAAAATGTATGTTTTTTTTTTTTAATGTAACCTTCTCCCTTTAAATATTTGGTCAGTTCAAGAATAATTTATGCAATTTTATTTTATTTATTTAAAAGAATTAAAAGTGCCGTTTCATGCCTGTCCTTGTATTGTTTAACTGGTTGAGCTTGATGTGGGATTTGAAAAGTAATGAATAAGTAATGCATTATTTTTCAAAGAGAGTAATTTTACTAGTTTAATCAAAAGAGTATTATTTTTTGTTTTGTTTTGTTTGCAAACCAAAAATCATATACAAATTCTAATTTAATAATTCTTAAATAATCAAGCAAATCAGATAAACTCCTGCACTTTGTTCCTGTTTTCTTTTTATTTTATTTATTTATTTAATTGCAAATTGATGAGGCTCTGTCTTTGTTTTTCCAAAGGTAAATGATCAGTATGTGTCTCCAGGCCCCAATTTGCCCTTTTTGGAAATACTACACTGAAAATAAAAGTTTAACCCGTGGTTTTAGACAAGACGTAAGCTAGTCCTGGACTAAAATGCATGTTTGAGCTGTTTAAACTGAAAGCAACTTGCACTGACATATCTTAAAATATGCTTTATGCAATATGCAATATGATGCTCATCAGTAATGTTTTTTCTAGTGTACATTTATAAAAGCTACTTAAATGTCTTGATTGAACTAAGACCTAATCATGGCTTAAAGGGTTAGTTCACCCAAAAATGAAAATTCTGTCATTTATTACTCACCCTCATGTCGTTCCACACCCGTAAGACCTTCGTTCATCTTCAGAACACAAATTAAGATATTTTTGATAAAATCCGATGGCTCAATTAGGCCTCCATCGCCAGCAAGATAATTAACACTTTCAATGCCCAGAAAGGTACTAAAGACATGGTTAAAACAGGGTTAAAACAGTTCATGTGACTACAGTGGTTCAACCTTAATGTTATGAAGCATCAAGAATACTTTTTTGTGTGCCAAAAAAACAAAATAATGACTTTATTCAACAATATCTAGTGATGGGCGATTTCAAAACACTGCTTCATGAAGCTTCGAAGCTTTATGAATCTTTTGTTTCGAATCAGTGGTTCGGAGCGTGTATCAAAGTGCCAAAGTCACGCGAACCATTGAAATTTCGAAATGTTTCGAAACACTTATGAGGTAACGAAGCCTCGTTTACTGAAATCATGTGACTTTCACGCTCCGAAACAAAAGATTCGTGAAGCTTCATGAAGCAGTGTTTTGAAATCGCCCATCACTAGATATTGTTGAATAAATTCATTATTTTGTTTTTAATCCTTTAAAGCAGGGGTGTCCAACCCTGCTTCTGGAGAGCTACCGTCCTGCAGACTTCAGTTCCAACCCTGCTCCAACAAACCTGTCTGTAATTATCAAGCAACCCTGAACACCTTGATTAGCTGGTTCAGGTGAGTTTGATTGGGGTTGGAGCTGAAATCTGCAGGATGGTAGCTCTTCAGGAGCAGGGTTGGACACCTCTGCTTTAAAGGGATAGTCCACCCAAAAATGAAAATCCTCTCATTAATTACTCACCCTCATGTTGTTCCAAGCCCACTCATCTTCGGAACACAATATTTTTGATGAAATCTGAGAGATTTCTGTCCCTCCGTTGACAGCTATGCAACTACCACTTTGACGCTTCAAAAAGTTCATAAAGAGATTGTAAAACTAATCCATATGAATTGAGCAGTTTCTGAATAGACTCGATCCCTTTATATGATGAACAGATTGAATTTAGGCTTTCATTTATATATAAAATTCATCAACGCACACATCAGTTATGGTAAACCTGAAGTGCAAGCATGTTCACTCGACTCGTGAGAGAACCAATGAGGTTCATTCGTGTGTTACACATCACGTCAGAAAGCTCTTAGATTTCATCAAAAAGATCTTCGTGTACCAAAGATGAATGAAGGTCTTACGGGTTTGGAACGACATGAGGGTAATTAATGACAGAATTTTCATTTTTTTGGTTGAACTATCCCTTTAATCTAAGCCCTGTCTGTGAAACCAGGTCTAAGAGAAATACATAACTTGACTCTAAGCCTGGGGTCTTCAACAGGGGGTCTGCGGTGGCACAGCAGGGCTTCGCTAAATATTCTTTGATCTCAGTTGTTTCATGCGGTCCTTCAGTCAATTAGATGTGTTACAACAAACTACCACCACTGCGGAGACATTCCATTCCCGCCTTGAGACATGGACTCTTCTCTCTGAATGCTGCAGAAGTCATGGATCTGCAGACCGCGCCCCTGCGCAGATGAGCTCTATATTTAGCCATTCTTTCAGGGGGTGTAGAGTTTCTCTGAGAGGGACGGTAGCACCTCAAGGGTGGTTGATACATGTCTTAGCTTCTTACACCCCCATGTCCAACTAAACCCCAGCTCGTAAAGCGGCTGCTCAGGTTACGCTGCCCTGTTCTGACATGGGTTCAGTTCCTCAGATGTCTCGGATTGCCGGTGCAATTGCACTCCACATAGAGCGAGACTGACCTCAGATCAGCTGGGAGGAACACTGAGTCGTCCAACGTTTAAAAAAAGCTGTCCTATGGGCCAAGCATTGTCCATCAGCCCTTGAGAAAGTATGAGCCTTATTTGGATTTGCAGGAGAGTTTCAAGTGAGAGTAAATGACACCTCGACTCACTGATCTTTAAATGTGACGTATATAGTGGACTCCAAAAGACTGAGAGCGCTGGTGAAAATGCTTCTGTTTTACATTTTGATTACAAATGATATTTTCAGCAGTTTTAGCGAAAACTGGAATTAAAAATGTACATTAAAATTAAATTTTCACCTTTTGATGATTATGTTCTAAAGCATGAAAATGGATATGAAGGTCCAACAAGCAAGAAAATATGGTTTAAAACAAAACTTTAAGATGTTTTTTTTAGGATTTAGACTTAACACTTGCAGAAAAAAAGGTGAAGCAACCCTTTGATCAATTCAAACAAACAAACGAGGGAAGTCTGCATCACCCTGCTGGGATGTTGATGGGATGCGCCATTTGTAATTATACCATTTATATATTACACCATTTGCAAATAATTTATTTCCTCCTAGACTCTCTTCCTTTGTGAAGCTGTTGTGACTTAAAATGAATAAAAGTAAAGTGGACTTAATCTGCATTTATCAAAAATAGGCTTCAATAAAAACAGGAATATTCTTAAAAAACAACATTACGATATATTATAAAATGCAATTTATTCCTGTGAAGCAAAGCTGAATTTTTCATTACTCCAGTCTTCAGTGTCACATGATCCTTCAGAAATCATTCTAATATGCTGATTTGCTGCTCAAGAAACATTTATGATTATTATCAATGTAGAAAACAGTTGTGCTGCTTATTTTTGTGGAGGATTCGTTGATTTATAGAAAGTTCAACAATTTGCAAACCCACACAAAAAGTCATGTTGATGAATAAGACACAAAAACCTCTAGATTGAGAACTGAATTGTGTTTATACATTTTGGTCAGTGGATTTAACTTCCTTTCATTGACTGGTTTAAAATAAAATAAGGCACCCGTCGCATGCATTAAAAAAAGTACAGCTATTGGGGAAAAAAAACAAATCACTGACTTCTAAAGATCTGTACTAAATCGTATTAAATAGCAGAGTTGTATAGCTCCATCTAGTGGAGACAAATGGTTGTGGCAGTCACTTCTAGAAGCCTTGACATTGTTAAAGGTGCAGTAAGTGATTTCTGAACACTGTTGATATTTGAAACACACCCCTCCCTTCATTGCTCCGCCCCCAAAATGCACAAACACGCAATTTAAGAGTCTCTTTATCATAGCAAAATAATGCTTCAATGACACAAAACTGTCCTGTTACTCTAGCTAACATTACAACAACAGCATATCTTGGTTCTGTGAAACAGCAAAACCAATGTTACTCGTGTATGGAGCAGAAACAACACAACCTCGCCGTCTGTTTTCAGGCCTTCCCGCTTTGGTTTCTCTTGCGCTGGAAAGCTTTTCTGATTTAACGTGGGTCCTAAAGCTCTTGCCTGATCATAATCTTTCTTTTTGCAGTGATATTCCTCTTTTTTTAATGTCTCTCAGCCATCTCTCTTTCTACAGTCTTTCTTCAAATCTCCTTCGTTCACTCTCTCATGAGTGGACACACCCCCTGCTGCTGACTGACTCACTCTCCTCCCCCATCATGAGTGGACACACCCCCTGCTGCTGACTGGCTCACTCTCTCTCCTCCCCCATCATGAGTGGACACACCCCCTGCTGCTGACTGACTCACTCTCTCTCCTCCCCCATCATGAGTGGACACACCCCCTGCTGCTGACTGGCTCACTCTCTCCTCCCCCATCATGAGTGGACACGCCCCCTACTGCTGATTGGCTGATTGCGTTGTGGCACTCGGTCCGATCCACTTTCAACATTTACTCAGAAATCGCATACTGCACCTTTAATGTGATGTGAGAATGTTAAAAGACAGAGATAAAAACCATACTCTTTTCCTTATTTTTATTGCTGTGCAGATGAAAATATTAACAGATTGTTCCACCATTTAAAAAAAAAGTAATTTGTTGCAGCACATCCTCTGATATCACTACTAGTATTGTCAAGAAATAAAAAAAAGACATTACTAATACAGAAAGCAAAGCATTAAAAGAATAGTTCACCTATTCACCCTCAAGACATCCTAGGTGTATATGACTTTCTTCTTTCAGACCGACACAACTGGAGTTCTGACTCTTCCAAGCTTTATAATGATAGTGAATGGGGATCAAGATTTTAAAGCCCAAAAAAAGTGCATCCATCATAAAAGTAGGGGGTTTATAAAAGGCCTTCTGAAGCCAAGCGATGGGTTTTTGTAAGAAAAATATCCGTATTTAAAACTTAATTAAAGGGATAGTTCACCCAAAAATGAAAATTCTGTCATCATTTACTCACCCTCAAGTTATTCCAAACCTGTATGAGTTTCTTTCTTCTGCTGAACACAAAGGAAGATATTTGGAAGAAAGTTTGTAACCAGGCTGCTTTGGGGCACCATTGACTTTCATAGTAGGAAAAAAATACTATGGAAGTCAATGGTGCCCCAGAACTGTTCAGTTTCCCATAATCTTCAAAATATCTTCCTTTATGTTCATCAGAAGAAAGAAATGTATACAGGTTTGGAACAACTTGAGGGTGAGTAAATAATGACAGAATTTTCATTTTTGGGTGAACTATCCCTTTAACTATAATCACTGGCTTCCGGCAACAGCTGTACACGTTCACGAGAGTTGAGTTCCAGTGGAAAGGTGACCTCTGACCCAACGCATTTACGTTTATAAAGTTTCAAATATGGCTATTTTTCTCACAAAAACCAATCGCTTTGCTTTAGAAGACCTTAATTAACTCCCTGGATTACTTTTATGATGGATGGATGCACTTTTTTGGGCTTCAAAAATCTCACCACCCATTCACTACCATTATAAAGCTTGGAAGAGCTGGGATATAATTTAATACAACTCCGATTGTGTTCGTCTGAAAGAACAAAATCATATACACCTAGGATGGCTTGAGGGTGAGTAAATCATGGGATCATTTTCATTTTTGGGGTGAACTATTCTTTTAAGCTAACTTAAAGCATATTGACACTGTATTTTAGTGTTATCTTAAAGCAGTCACTTTTGTGCAATTAGTTTACTTAAAAATTTAAAGAGATGTTAAACTTTACCTTGCTGTCATATCAATATATATTCTAACAAACACATCAAAATAATCAATTTTCAGTGAGTATTAGTAACACAAATAATACTAACAAACATATACCCATAACATCAAAAATTCACAAAAAAAAAAAAGAAAAAAAAAAAAGTGCAATCGGTTAAGCATATTTAAAAAGCTTCCAAAAGAACCTTCATCTATATAGCCTAGATTGCATCCAAAGCATGCAGACGCACAAGCAGAGTGAGACTATTCCACCATCAGAGGAGGCCTTCTTCCAGCTCTAGGAAGCTCAAGCGAAAAAGCTCAATGATCCGGAACAGTCTGAAATGAGGAACTTTGAAGTGAGCAAGGGTTTTATTTGCATAATTAAATGTCTGGACAGTCAAACGTTTAAAATCAGAGGTATAGTTACCTTTACAACTCAAAAGCAGGGAACTTGGCTTTAGTTGGTTGCAGCAAGTCAACCAGGAAATAAATTGTGCCTGCCATTCCTTCATGAGACAAAATGATAAACAGATGATACATTATTAGTTAAACCGGTGTAAAATAAAATGTTTGTAATACTCACTATTCAGGATTTGAACAAAAAAACAGACCAAAAAAAAAAAAAAAAAAAAAAAAAAAACCACTTCTCAAAATGATTGTTAAAGAAAAAAACCTATAAAATTTGGGGTCAGTAATTAAAATAAATAAATAAATAAATAAATACTTTTATTCAGCAAGGATGCATTAAATTGATCAAAAGTGACATTAAAGCCTTTTATAATGTTACATAAGATTGTTTTATTTTAAATAAATGCTGTTGAATTTTTAATTTATCAAAGAATCCTGAAAAACAATACATCATGGTTTCCACAAAAATATTAAGCAGTTCAACATTGATAAGAAATCAGCATATTAGAATGATCTCACAGAAATAATTGCATCTGAAAATAGAAAAGTTATTTTAAATTGTAAAAATATTTCACAATGTTGCTGATTTTCTGTATTTGTTATCAAATTAATGCAGGCTTGGTGATCAGAATCTTACCGACCCCAAACTTTTGAACGGTAATGTAAATATACATGTATAATGTTTACTCTACCTTCAAACAATGAGAATGGTGTATCTGGAGTCCGGCAGCCATGT
Organism: Mylopharyngodon piceus; assembly: GCA_039654765.1. NCBI lineage: Eukaryota > Metazoa > Chordata > Actinopteri > Cypriniformes > Xenocyprididae > Mylopharyngodon > Mylopharyngodon piceus. The sequence continues at coordinate 17,767,728 of CM077440.1, read as the reverse complement.
CTTCCATAATTCATGCACCAGTCTGCGAACTGCAGATGAGAAGACATCAAATACCATCATGCCTCTGTACATACAACAGGCAAGGAGGTCCCCTCCTGACAGCACACTGATTTATCGTCGCACAGAATATGCATAAGCATATACTTATGTATTAACTCCATGACAAATTTATTTCCCTGAAGTACTTTGAAAAATATTAGACTTCACCTGTGAATAAAAGCCTTGCTTAATATAGGGATTTACCCTTTAAAGATTATTGTAGTTTTCCCTGGAGTGCACTTATAATGCTAGTCAAGGTCTCTTGAATCAAAAATGTAATTTAGTTTTTCATGAACGAGTACTTCATGACAATTTATTGCTACTGTACCTTTAAGGCTTTTAAAATAAATGGGCTTTTAAATGCCTATTAAAAAAAAAAGTTCAAGAAAACTCTAACATGACATCGGTCAGGCATAACATTATGACCACCTTCCTAAAATTTTGTTGGTCCCCCTTTTGCTGCCAAAACAGCCCTGACCCGTCGAGGCATGGACTCCACTAGACCCCTGAAGGTGTGCTGTGGTATCTGACACCAAGATGTTAGCAGCAGATCCTTTAAGTCCTGTAAGTTGTGAGGTGGAGCCTCCATGGATCGGACTTGTTTGTTCAGCACATCCCACAGATGCTCGATTGGATTGAGATCTGGGGAATTTGGAGGCCAAGTCAACACCTCAAACTCGTTGTTGTGCTCCTCAAACCATCCCTGAACCATTTCTGCTTTGTGGCAGGATGCATTATCCTGCTGAAAGAGGCCACAGCCACCAGGGAATACCGTTTCCATGAAAGAGTGTACATGGTCTGCAACAATGCTTAGGTAGGTGGTACGTGTCAAAGTAACATCATGGATGGCAGGACCCAAGGTTTCCCAGCAGAACATTGCCCAAAGCATCACACTGCCTCTGCCGGCTTGCCTTCTTCCCATAGTGCATCCTGGTGCCATGTGTTCCCCAGGTAAGCGACGCACCCGCACCCAGCCATCCACATGATGTAAAAGAAAACGTGATTCGTCAGACCAGGTCAGCATGTGCACCCTGACTGGTCTGCAGCTATGCAGCCCCATACATAACAAACTGATGCACTGTGTATTCTGACACCTTTCTATCAGAACCAGCATTAACTTCTTGAGCAATTTGAGCTACAGTAGCTCATCTGTTGGATCGGACCACACGGGCCAGCCTTCACTCCCCACGTGCATCAATGAGCCTTGGCCGCCCATCTAATATATCCCACCCACTAACAGGTGCCGTGATGAAGAGATAATCAGTGTTATTCACTTCACTTGTCAGTGGTCATAATGTTATGCCTGATCGGTGCATATTCGAAGCTTGAGAGGGGTCAGACTCACCATGCAGGCTCTGTAGAGGTGTTTGAGATCCTGGGTGGCCTTGTAAAGAGCCAGGAAGCCGTAAGCGTTTCCAGCAGCTCCATGACAGAGACCATAGCCCTTCTTCACCAAACCCCTCTGCCAGATCACCTCTCCACACTGCAGAGCATCCTCCAGATACTGCCTCACACCAAACACCTGCGGAGGAAGACGGCTTATACAGACTTCTGTTCTGGACACGAATATGACATTTCCATACTTTTGCAAACAATGTATTCGGCAGAAAATTATTCACAAGTATGATCTTAAATGCTTGTGAATAACTTCAGATTCTTCTCGAGTCTTGAGGCTCCTGCATGTCTGCTTGTGTGTAATGTGGTTTACTCACACTTGATGGCACTGTAATACCAACAGTTAAACTAGGGTTTCTGCTAGACTCAAAAATAAATAAATAAAAATACATAGGCTAACCACACACACACATATACATGGACAGCAGGGCAACAAATCACTGCGTGATGGAGCCTAGAGAATTCAGTTATATGCCCCTAAAATTCAAGATATCAGGACAAAAATGCCCCTGTATGAGTTCTTGTCTCATATTTATATCATAAGATATAGTTAAGCAATATCACACGAGTGCTGTTTTTGTCCAGAATAGCATGAGTGCAAATGTAATATTGATTTTGTCTGCTTTTGCTCAATTTTGCCAACGAAAATATTACCTACACATGGCGCTGTTTCGTTTCTGAATGAATCCGCAATTTGAGTGAATTAATAATTTAATTCATAAAGAGAGCCATTTACTATATTCCTGAATGAATCAGCTGTTTGAACAAATCGAATGAATGAATAACTCAATGGCTGCGTCCGAAATCGCATACTCCTTTGCGTAGGTACGTATTATGAATAAGTAATTACTTCACGACCGCTAAAAAAAAAAAAAAAAAAAAAAAGTACATTCTATATAGTATGAATGTAATCCGGACGTACTACATTCGCCATGTTGTCATTATCATGTGACCTACCAGCGTCAGTTACATCACTTCACTGCCACTCATAAATCCTCTCCTGTGGCCTCATGTGATAGTAAAGTGCCCATCGTATGCACTTTTTGCCTACTCTTTTATGAGTACTGAGAATTTGGACATGCTTCTTTTGTCACATACTGTTTTTCGCCTACTATATAGTAGGGAAGTATGCAATTTCGGATGCAGTCACTCGTTTAGACATTTACTGCCACCTACTGGCAGTTTTTGTTTCTTATTAAGGGTATCATTTCATTAAAAAAAACAAAAAAATAATATATATATATAATTTTTCCATATTCATAAAAAAACAAAAAAATAAAAAGTTTGTGTAATAAATTCTATGTCAAATAAAATAAAATATATATTTATTTTTCTAACACTAATTTTGTAAAGTCTATTTGATGCTTTTCTCATTTAACACAATAATGACTTTAAATGATCTTTTGACTAAGATTTAAGAATAAAATAACTGACATGAAGAATTGTACCTTGAAAGCCTGTATCAACATGTAGATAACTCCCGGAGAGCCGTGACACCAGTGCACCAGAAGATCCCGAGAATCACCGACACATGGTGGGTAATTGCCTGATTGAAACTTCAGCTGACACACATAGTTCACACTGGGTTTGACTAGATACGAAAGCCTGTCCTCGGCAACAAACCCAGGCTATAGGGAGAGAAAATTAGTTTGTTTGATTGACTTTAACATTATTATAGTTTCCCCCCAACAATTTGTTGTTTCCTCAGTCAATAATGCATGTATTGTGAGTGCTCACCTGCATCAGGTAGTAGTAGATCCCTGACAGTCCATGGGCAGCACCCACATACTCCTCCTGATACCACTCGTACATTAGAGGGCTTTGTTCCTGAATCTTTTTTCTCAGAGACTGGTTCTGCCCTGAAGCCATCACAGCATCACAGATCTGAAATAAATGCACGTTCAATAAGTGAAAACGACACACTCTTTCACAACTTTTAACTTCCATAAAGTGGCGTTTTTCTGTTTACTGAATACTGAGTCTTGTTAACTGGCCAATATTTTGAGATTGTCAGCAATTTAAATGTCAAATTGTGCTGCTTAATATTTTCTTAATATTTTTAGGATTCTTTGATGAATAAAAAATTCAAAAGAACAGTATTTTTCTGAAATAGAAATCTTTTGTAACATTATAAAAGTCTTTATTGTCACTTTTGATTAATTTAAACGAGACCTATAATGTCCCTTTTACAAGATGTAATATAAGTCTCTGGTGTCCCCAGAATGTGTCTGAAGTTTCAGCTCAAAATACCCCACAGATCATTTATTACAGCTTGTCAAATTTGGGTGTGAGCAAAAACACGCCGTTTTTTGTGTCCCTTTAAATGCAAATGAGCTGCTGCTCCCGGCCCCCTTTCCAGAAGAGGGCGGAGCTTTAACAGCTTGTGCTTCGGTTTCTTAACAACAAAGCTGGAGAATCTCACGCAGCCAAAATGAGGATTGTCAGTAACGGTTTATTCCTTGCTGTATAGAAGCATTATTTCTATCAAAATATTACTGACACCAAACCTTTGAACGGAAGTATATATAGGTCATCTGCCCTGCTTTCTACATTTATTACCAGCCATTGAAAACTATATATCATTTAAACAAGAAAAAAAGTAGGCTTAGTTTTATCCATTTGGATTTGATTGGATTATGAAAGTTAGGCTACAATATTAACTTTTGATATTGTATATAAACAACAAACATTTGATATATTTTTCACTGCCTGCATGTTATTGGTTACATCAGCAGATGACAGAAGTAATTGCATAAACTGAGAAATACATTACATTTTATTTAAAACTTTTTTTTCAGTAAGACCAGGGGCATTTATTGATGTAATAAAAATGGTAAATTTTGGTCATGTTGTCTTTATCACACATAACTCATATTAGCCACGCATCCTGTGTTAAAATATGATGTCATGTGCTTTTGTTCAGGTTTGAGGCCAAATGAATGGTGACAGACCTGTTGAATGTATTGAATGGGGATCTTCTCCTGCTGAAAGTGCTGGTTAATGAAGATGAGGGAGTAAAGATAGCCCAATCTGCCATAGAGCAGCTCATCAGGAAGACTGCCTTTCCCCTGCACTACTGACTGGTACAACTGCAGCAGCCTGGAAACATTCGAGCAAACAGATCACAATAAGATCCCCTGGGAATGAAACCCTGTCAAGACAGGGAAAGAGAAACAGGACACAAAAAGAGCTGAGCTGCCCTATAGACCAAGAAATCCTCCACATTTCACCCTCATCCTGGAATCTTAGTATGAGATTTTTAATGAACACCAGCTCCTGGGAATATTCCAGGGCAATTCTATTAGTGTTAAGTTATAAACAAGCCAGCAATCCAAAAGATACGAGACAAGAAATTAGACTCAATGTAGACAGCGGACAACAAACAATACATTTTGATAGTCATTCCTTCAATATATCATCTTTTTGGACTAAAGTAAATATTTAACTCTCCTACTTCATTTAAATCATCTAAATTCCCAATGTTTATCATGTTTACATGGGTCAGTGACAAATAAGGATGTCTGAGAGAAATCCTTCAAATGTTGGTTTCATACACTTTTGAAAAAAAGTTTAACAAAAATACTTTTAATTAACTCTAAAATGTGGAATCTGAAAAACGAAACTATAGTTGTTTTGTAGATTTGAATCATGTGAAAATAAACTCTTTCTGCATTTTGGTTATGACTTTGACTCGGCATTAGGGATGCACGATTTATCAGCCACCATATCGTTATCGGCCGACATATGTTCTTTTTTAATGTTATCGACCTGATAAGAAAATTTGGCTGATATATTAAAGCCCATAAATAATGGATTATTTCCTTCAGCTGAGACACTTCAGATGTGCACTGTTCGCCATGATGGAATTGCTTGAAATATGATTGAAATGACTGAGTAAGTAACTTAATTAGTTCAAGTTCACTCGTGCATTCGCTTCATTTTGTGAAGATACATGCTGTTGTTTGAAACAGTAATATTAATTTTAGATTTTTTTAAAAAACATTGATGCATTATTAATAATAACTAGCACTTCATTTCATTAACAATATGGTTTAATTAAAATCATTTCATTATTGTCCGTGCAGAGGCTATTCCATTTTATTTATCATGACACATGCCTTTTGACTCTTTATACCCAAGTAATGTTGTCCAATGACTTCTTTGCATTATTTAGGCATTATTTTATTTATTTGAAAGCCATTTTTTTTTTTTTGGGATAAATAAAGTTGGCCATTGGAGTGTAAAATTAATTTTAAAACTTACATCAAACTAAGATACTGTACATGTTTGATTTATGTTGAAGTGCCTGGGACATGGCTTTTAAAAATGGTGAGACTTTTGTTTTTGTAATCAGGCTCTCAAAAAATATATAAAAATGTGGATTTAGATTTATCGGCCAATATATCGGTTATCAGCCTTCAAATATAAAGAATTATCGGTTATCGGTATCGGCCAAAATGTTCATATCGGTGCATACCTACTTGCCATTTAAAACATATTCTAATATTATTAATATTTTAAAACAAAACTGCTTCACTGCTAATCTTAATCTGGTGAGACTTGTTTTTATAATCATGCTCTCAAAAATTATGTAAAAATGTGGATTTAGATTGATCAGGAAATATATCGGTTATCGGCTTTCAAATATAAAGAATTCACGGTTATCGGTATTGGCCAAAATTTTCATAACGGTGCATCCCTACTTGGCATTTACATAATATTCTAATATTATTAATATTTTAAAACAAAATGGCTTAACTGCTAATCTTAATCCACAAAAATGATCAAAATACGTTTTAATTCAGAAATTAAAACGTTCATCATTTATATAAAAAAATAATACTAAAATCGTTGTCCCTATGAATTACATTTTAATATATCTTTGAATAACCTAGAAGAATATATAATTCATTTTAATATGATTTTAGATGTATGGTTTTAATTTGAAGAGTGATGTCACCGACCCAACACATACACAAAGATGGAGGTAGAGCAGGGTCAGACCTGTTCACACACTCCTCAGCCTCATGGGGTTTCTGGAGGCGATGATAGACCACCGCCGCTATAGCCAGCGGTCCTGCATCCCCGCACAAGAAGGTCACCCAGCGCTGGGTTAAACTCCTCAGACTGTGGTTGATATAGTCCAGAGCCCTCTGGAGGTAAGAGGGATCTCCAAAGACACTGTGGAGATGCAGGTAAAGCAGGGCAATGCCTGCAGTTGGGGGAGGGGGGACTTAGCAATGCGGGCCACGTAGTTTCATGATATAAAACCACGAACATGAGTAGTGAACTATAATAAATCATTTAAAAAGTTACTATAACAATAATCAGATTTCAATGCATTGGACAAAATTATACCTGCGCATCCCTTAAAGGGATAGCCCACCCAAAAATTCTGTCATCATTTTCTCACCCTCATGTCGTTCCAAAAATGTATGACTTTTTGTTGTTCTTCTGCTGAACACAAAGGAAGGTATTTTGAAGAATGTTGGTAACTAAACAGTTTCGCTTCCCATTGACTTCCATTGTATGAACAAAAAAAAATACAATGGAACTCAATGAAAACCGAAACTATTTGATTATCAACACTGTTCAAAATACCTTCCTTTGTGTTCAGCAGAAGAAAGAAATGCATTTACACTTTATTCGGTGGTCCACTTTAGACATTCCACTAACTATAAGTAACTTTGCAACTACATGTCAATCATATCATGAATTTGCAACTACATCATTAATTTGCAGCAACTACATGTCAACTATATCATTAATTTGCAACTACATGTCAACTACATCATTAATTTGCAGCAACTACATGTCAACTATATCATTAATTTGCAACTACATGTCAACTACATCATTAATTTGCAGCAACTACATGTCAAACTATATCATTAATTTGCAACTACATATCATCTATAGCAACCACGTCAACTATATCGTTAATTTGCAACTACATGTCAACTATATCATGAATTTGCAGAAAATACATGTCAACTATATCATGAATTTGCAACTACATGTCAACTATATCAATTTGCAGCAACTACATGCCAACTATATTATGAATTTGCAACTACATGTCAACCATATCATGAATTAGCAACTACATGTCAACTATATCAATTTGCAGCAACTACATTCCAACTATATCATGAATTTGCAACTACATGTCAAGTACATCATGAATTAGCAACTACGTCAACCATATCATGAATTAGCAACTAAATGTCGACTATATCATGAATTAGCAACTACATGCCAACTATATCATGATTTTGCAACTACATGTCAAGTACATCATGAATTAGCAACTACATGTCAACTATATCATGAATTAGCAACTACATGTCGACTACATCATGAATTAGCAACTACATGTCGACTACGTCATGAATTAGCAACTACATGTCGACTATCTCGTATTCGTAGACTCAGGGTTCCCAGTCTTTTTCAGAGATCATTTTCCAGGACTTTTCCCGGACATTCAAATTTCATTATGATGGGAATAAAAGACTAGAATCACAGATTCATGGCCTAATGTAATACATTACATAAGTATTTAAAAATGTATAGTTTATGTAATAATTAATTTAATTTTATATTATTGATGGTATTCAGTCGTTGTACTTCAGTCTTTTCTTTTTTGGAAAGCACACTTTCTATATTCATTTTAAATTACAAATTACATCCAAACAATCATAATATAAGATATCACAATTGCATAAATAATGCTATGAGTTTAATGTTTTAAAATAATTACAATATTGAATAGTAAAAAAAAAGAACACTTAAAATTACCACCAGTAGGTGGCAGCGAATAACGGTCTTAACGAGTGAGTCATTGGAGTCATTCTTTCAAAAGATTCATTCAAAAATGCTTATTCATTTCTTTTTACAAACGAAGCAAGTAGCTGGGTTTCCATCCAAACATGAAGCGCAAGTTTGCAAAAAGAAAAAGAAAAGCGAATGTAGGTAACTACATTCACTGCAAAAATTCAAGCACTTAATTCCTAGCTCCTGCAAGTGCAACGGCCAACACAAAATCTTGCAAAGTTACTTATAGCAAAGACTTTAGATATACAAAGATGATGCATTCTTAATACTTATGAATGGGAGAAAATGCAATGTGCAATATGGCGGAATAAATTGGGATTATTAACTATTGACATGTAGTTGCAAAGTTACTTATAGTTAGTAGAATGTTTAAAGTGGAAATAAAGTGTTAACAGAAAGGGAACAACATGAGGTTGAGTAAATAATGACAGAATCTTCATTTTTGGGTGAACTATCCCTTTAAGCAACCCCATCTATAGAGGCTGATTCCAATGATACTTTGCCATATACATTTTCACTGAATATGTATTAATAATTCTTTTTTTAATAAACGTGTGTGTTCTCACCTGCCCAGCCAGTGTAGCCAGTACAGTCTCTGGGGTCAGCGGTCTTCAGTCCATTCTCCATGATTGCCAGCAGCTCACCGATCTTACTGCTTATACAGCTGGCAAAATGCTGGGTCAACTGCACAGAGCAAAAATAAGATTGATAAATCAGATATGATAATGAATACAGTCATGAAAAGAGGGTGAGCAGTGTATTAATGTAATTCAGTGAAGGCTATATCTATATATACTATGGTACTCCAATTATTTCTAAGAATAGCATAGTATTTCTAAGATTCAGTAGTACTATGCCACTTTTTGGAATCACTCACATTTCCCTGCATGTCAAACAGGTCTTGCGCACATCCAGGCCCAGTGTAATCTAGGTAAGGATTCTTTAAGGCTCGTTGTTCAGACATTTTTGAGTGATCTGGAAAAAAGCACAGATTAAAAACATAGCAGAGGATAGATGCACTACATACTGGTTGTGTCTAAAAACCTATTTATAAAACGGATAGTTCCAGTCCTTGATTCTGATTGGATGAGTCACGTTCGAAGCCTCTGTAAATTACAAACGTACACCTGTGACCTTATTACATCAGCATTACTGTTGAATTGTTTCTGACCACATTTGGAAGTGGCTCAGAACGGATGCGAAAAAAATTCACAAGAATTGGAAATGACATCACGCCATATCTGCGGCTATTACATTAGTAATATTCTCTTTTCTCAAATATTGCTTCTTAACTTTTCTGTTTTTACTGTTTTCCAAGTTGCTGTTGTATAATTTACAAAGAAATTAAGTTGTACTTGTTTGTAGCTATACGGCCTCTCAGACTGCACTAAAATTTACTGGTGGGTGGTTTTAATTCACCAGCTGTCATGTCACAGAAGATGCTTGAGTGTGTATGTATATATGTGTGTGTGTGTGTCAATGACGTGACGGGTAATTTTTTTTGTCCAAAGGCCTTAATAATAAAAAAAACAAAGATTTGACATCCAAAGTATGTAAGGTAGTACACCTACATCTCTTTTATCGAATTCAAAAGGTTTTAATTGAATTTTGCTACATATAAAGGTATTTTAATGATTATGAAGTGTCAAAAGGTCATTCGGTTTAAGCGTCCAAAGGCCATTACAGCCACTTCATTTGTGATTAAAATAACCTAAAATGTAATAAATGTATTTATTTTTTTATTCTGGCATGATTTTATAACATTATATATCAACATAGTACAAAATGGTATTAAATTATGTGTAGAAGTCGTTGCTTTGTTATGAGAAAAAATAACCGGAAAAATGAATTTCATTGATGTCATTCGGAGTAACCAATATAAAGGGACAATTTTGGATCAATCATGCGGTCAATATCATGTGACAGGATGTGACATCATTCAGGCACCTACAAAGGACCACATGGTCATGAAGCAAAGTAACTAACTTGTACAGTAAAAAACTTGTACTAAATATAAAATGTTTGATTGTCCTTTTGCTAACTAGCTAGATATCAGCCTGTTAGCATTGTTTGAAAATATTGTCATTCGGTGTAGCCAAAAGTGTCATTCGGTAAAACTGAAATTGCGGTTAAATGAATGACTTTTTTGGTGACAAATTTTGTCCATTTAGTAAAAAAAAAATGACAAAAGCAGTGTTGATTGATTATAAAAACCACCTAATCTCATTGTTAACACTTAATAAAACTTCAAAATTAATTATATCTCCCTTATTCGTCATTTATATATACACACACATATACATATAGCATATAATGTCTTGGTTTCCCCATTCTATTCTGTCAGGGTTAGTTAGAAAATGTCGTGAGTTTAATACATGCTTGATATTTAGCATGTAGTAATCTCACGACACTATATGCCACATTCAAGCATGTTTTATGACTAATCCTGACAGATTAAAATGATGAAACTAAGACAATTTATTGTCAAGACCACATTGTATATAACATACATCAATCACAGTTGCATTAATCTACAGTAAGCAGAGCAACTACGACATTTACAACAGCAACAACACTACGCACCAAACAGACACGGAAAATAATATAACCAAGCGCCGCCATTTCGAATTATTTCTAATTATAGCTCTTAATTAGAGCTAACAAGACATTTTCATGATATTTAATTCGTACAAAGACTTTCCGAACTGGTTATTGTTAGGCTCAGTCATCGCAGTTACCGGAAAAAAATTGTACCTAGCGTGGGCCAATCCGGAAGCCAGAAACCCGGAAGTGTGAAACTGGCTTCTGTTAACATGGACGCCGAATAAAAAAAATACGTGCTGCCTACGCGTGCGGTTTGAAACAGGCCTAAAGGCCTTTTTCATGAAAACGCACAAGGCCAACGTGCCGTTATACACTAGTAAAATGGAGATTGTTCTATCTTTGCTTAATTATCCGTTTTATAAAGCTGCAATAATTTATTTATGAATAAATCTTTGGGAAATAAAACGGGTCTAGAAATACACGTACTCTCAAGCGATGCGAGGCTACTTGTATCAAAAGCACAAATAAGGATATAAATGCGCATAAAGTCTTTCTAATCAAATGCGATCTAGCTAAATAACTACAAAAACAACGTTTATTTTATAACAGTGAACATACCGCCGTGAATCAGTCCACTGTAGAATTCTTCACGTCTGCTCACTAGTGATGTCCGGTTCGTGATGGAACGAATCTTTTCAACCGGTTCTTTTTAGTGAACTGGTCGAACTACTTCACCAAATCGGACTGAATCGTTCAAAACACTCCGCGACTCGAGTCAGTACCGATCCCCAAGTTACTAAAGTTACTCACTTTCGGACGTGCCTGACAGTCACTCCGACTCGAAATAAACCAATATCCCGGAGTATATGTTACTCCAACAGTACAGTGAAGTGAGACATGCTGCACTGAAACAACTGATGAGCTGCTGATACTGAGCATGCGTGTACAACCGAACAGTTCTCACTGCCGCCATCTGGTGTTGAGGAGGTTTACTACACTATTGAACAGGAGATAACTTTATTTTGAGATTTTCATTGCATTAAGTGGTCAAGTTAAATATTAAAATTGTTATGTAAACTGTGATCCTCAATTAGAAATTTAAGAAGCATTGCTTCTATTATTTGTAATTCAGTGCAAATATAAGTAACAAACCTAGATAATCAATCAATGAAACCAGAAAATGCGACATTAGATTATGTGCATTTGTTGCTACATTTTGGACACCAAATTAATCAATTTAATTACACCTGTTTACACTAGTTTCTCACTTCTCAATTAGGAAGGTAATAGTAAAATACACATTTTTATTGCAATCATTTAAATGCTTAATTAACTGATAATATAATAAAATTAAAACAATGTGTGAGTAAATATAATACATGTACATGCATCTTTTCACCATTCAGCCTTGACTTGTCCATTCATTTCATGAATTCTAATATTAAGACAGATAAAGTTCAGAAACTTAAAACAGCATAGCATCTAACAAATGAATTAACCAAAAGAAACTTTGAAAAACTAATTACTGGTAAGAGATGATCTATTTTGAATATGTATTATCTGATTTGCTCTAACATCCTTGAGAGTCTCATCAGAGCTTAAATAATTCATGAGGGACTGAAGGATAGTGATGGATCCTAAAACACTGAAGAGTGCGATCATGTTGCTGCCATGGTGATGGAGCTGACAGACTGATGTTCAAGAAAACATGCACATATGCAATTTTCTTGTTATCCTTCTCTGTGATTTTTTTTAAAAATCACTGAATAGATCTAAACAATTGTTAGTGTTCGAATGGCTCAAATAAGGCAAAACACTCAAAACAAATTCTCAGATTTGAAAGAAACTCAAAGGGAAAATTGCACAAAACAAAATGTTATATCTACCCAATTAAATTTTAAAGAAGCATTAAAAAAAAAAAAAAAAAAAAAAAAGTTTTTTCATCAAATTATTAATTTTAGAGCTTTCCAGACCTTAAAAATCACAATTCCATGACTATAGGAACCTTTACTGACACATTATCTTTCAGTTTCAGAATCCAATGCCTTGTTTTTGACCACATATGGTTTGGTGTGGAATATTCTCAGTAGTTTTACCTGACAGGTCACTCGGTCATGAAATGATGGAGATGCATGAATAGAGCTGACAATAAAAGAGCACTTTGATAATCTCTGTGGTATTCATGTATCCATTATTAATAGAGATCGTCCGATAATCGGTTTTACCGACATTTCTCCCGATAATTTAGCATTTTCCCATAATCGGGTATCGGTTTTATCATTCTCGCAGCGAATGTCATGGCGGACAAGCAAACCCACCATATTTTTACAGATACTAATGTTATTGTGTCACGGAATTGAGTTTTATGGGCCCTATTATACACATACAAGTGTTTTTTGCTAGTTTCAGCCCGACGCAGTTATCATTTTCACGTCCTGCACCACGTTGTTTAAATAGCAAATGCATTTGTGCCTATTTGTGCGCCCATGGGTGTGCTGGTCTGAAAACGAGGTTCACGACTGCGCCATTGACCAACTGAAACCTGCTCTAAAGTCAATGGCGCAATATTTGTTTTGTTATTTAAAGTGCGCGTTAGTAAGATGCGCCTATACGGGTGCACAACGCGTGTACACTCTGCTTATTATACACACAGGGACGTGCAGCAGCACACAAACATGCCAAATATTAAAAATAAAAGGATTACAATGTAAAAGATTATTATTGTGTGCATAAAGATAAAAATGCTTTGGTGGAATCCTGCTTTTCCCGTAGATGGTCTGCTCGCTTTAACCTTGCGCACGAGCAGATCCGTTTCCTCACTAGAGAAGCGTTCAGTTTTTCCGCTTACAAATTCCGCCATGTAAATAGCGAATCCGCCATGGAACGAGCGCAATTGGCTTTATAGGGAATGGAAGATGAGACTCTGATTGGTTTATTGCACGTTACGTCCAAAACACACCCATTACTCGTTAAAAGACTAGGGACAACCCTTTTAGACCATGCGCCTGGCACACCGACCATTTTTTCCGTCCTTAAACTAGCAAAAGTGGATTCGGAAACGCCCTAAGTGCATTTGCGCCATGTGCTTTAGACCATGTGCTTAGATCGTTAAAATAGGGCCCTAAGAGTTTTTTTTAGGTGAGAATGGAGTTGTTTTTAAACCTCAAATATACGATTTATATGTAAACATTAAAAAAATTGTTTAGACACTTTCGGACATGTGAGCAGCCGTTCAGAGCTCATGTACTCGCAGAGAACAGCTTCATCTCGGCCAGTCTTTCAGGAATTTGCCGCTGGCTCTTATGTAGATAGTGTTTAAACATGAGGTATAATTCGTTTTGTGTAGGGGTGTGACGAGATCTCGCGAGATTAAAATGTGACAACGAGATTTCTCATCGAGGGGAAAAGCTGTCTCGTGATATTGCCGTGACAGAGTGTGAGGGTGAAATTAGGATAAAATACACTGCTATGTTTACATTACGCCTCCACTGTCGTTTTGTTTTTTATAGAAATAAAAACCATTTAATTCAGTTGGATAACGGTAAATTAAATCCCATCCAGCTCATCCAACACGATCTGCAGAGCTGTACGTAGTGCAGCAGGAATCAGAGTTCACTGATCACGTGATGAGAGTAAATGACGAGATGACTGACAAGACCATGGCGGATGATTCGTTGCACAATAGAGCCGAAGCGTCTGATAAATGTCTTATCTTGTAGAATTCGTGTTCAGCACTGCCACTCCCTATTCACAGAGTACGCGTGATCACGAAAACGAAAGTAAAACGCGAGCGCGCATTCAAACGTGATTTCAATACTCCACATTTTGAAAGCGGCTCCCTGATGCATGCAAATATCTTCCAATATGAAAGCTATCTTAGGCTGGGCTGTGTAGTTGTAACCATCTCTCAGCTCTGTATCATGCTTGAAGAACAATTTGGTCTCTATTTGTACTTTGAATATTGAGAGAGTACTTTGATTATGGTTGCACTTATTGTTTGCACTTAATAAGGCTAGGAGAAAACTGTTATTCATTTTTATTTATACTGTTTTTATTTCTATGATCAGTTTGTGGAAAGGAGTTTAGATAGGAGGTCAAAAAGCTCATCAATCATGTACAGTTCTAAGGTCTAAAGAGACTCGTATGAAATCATACAGGAGAGAATCCAGTCAGTTGAGTTTGTGACAAAACCTTTTACAGTGCTTGAGTATTGTTGTGTTTTACATGATCATTTATACTCAGAAAGTAGATCTGAAATGACAAGATGATTAGTTAAAGTCCCCCTGTAGTCAATAATTTGATCCCTTAAAACTCATCTTTGATCACCAAAATGACACATTAAAACATTTTTTCCTGTGAAAAAAAATTTCTTCATGCCTTAAAATAGCTTGAATATACCTCTACACCCTTGCTTCATTTATTATACGCGGATCTATGAATATGCTAATTAGCCCCGCCTCCACCCACTCGCATGAGCTCAGAGATCCACTCGGTCAGCTTAGGCGGTGTGTCCACCAAAGCGTTTTTTTTTCCAGCGGCTAGCGTACTTTTCCAATTGTTTTAAATGGAATCGCTGCGTTTTTTAAACGCCAGGAGCGTAACGAGGCGCTGAGCATCTTTTTCATGCTCAAGCGCTTAGCGCTCGACGTTTTTTACCGGTCGCCTCAAGGTGAAGAATGTTCAACTTTGAGGAAAACGCTGCGCTCATCACTGTCACTTTTTAGCCAGCCGTCCAATCAGAGTGGAGGAGGGGCGGGACAAATACAACACAGATCAACTGTCACAACATTCTTGCTGTATAACAACATCAACAAGCAGAGAACGAAACAAAATGTAGTCTGAAACAAAGATGTTGACACAATGTAGAGTAATTGCTATGTAAGTTATGTTCGGAGCATGAAAAAGATGATTGAAACTCTCCTGCTTCAGAGCGCTCATGGTTAATGATATGCTAAACCCACCGGCACGTTGACGTGATTGGTTACAAGGTAGTTTTTGAAACTGTCTTTAGTTCACTGCAGTTTTAGGAGCTAATAGATTTTGGTTCCAGAGCTAATAGAAAGAGTTAAAAAGAGATAACATTAGAAGATATAGAGTGACAACAACTGATATTTATATGCATTTCAAAGTGGAACCTCCGAGCAACAAAATGTACCTCTGGACAATCAAGTATAGACTAAGTGTGAGCAGCTGAGCACAATCAGCCTCACAATACTGTCAAAGGACTGTCAATGTCATGGGAAAGGTGCATTGCATGGGCAAAGGCACCAGAGAGCTTTACGGATGTGCTCAATCCTCAACATGCAAACCTCCGCCAAATTGAGTTATGAAAATTTGATCAGAACGTTAATGCAAAAATGGCCCAGTACAGTCCACTCCCACCACTGCCAACAATGTGGATAATCAGACTGCCACTCTCCTACTTAATAGAAGTATGGCAGGAGCTCAGCCTGAATACTGATCTCCTCTCTATTCACCGCTCTCCCACTAACCCTCAAAGGACAAAGTTCAGCCCCGTTCTTTGTGCGGAACGACCTACAGTACGGAACACGGTTTTACCAAAGAATAGATCCGTTATGTTTGTGATTACGGTGTCATTGAATTGGTTTGAGCGTGTGTGTGGGTGGTCATTATGTTTGAATATGTACAGGATGATTACTGTTGGTGTCATTGGCTAACTCCAGCACTGTGAATGACGGAATTTGTAGTCTGAACAATGGCTTTTCTCTGGTGGCAATCACCTGTATAATTACTGTGCAGTTTGGGAACAATGGCTAGATCTAAGAGGTAATTGCACAGGTGTATAATCCCTGTCTCTCACCACTCAGAAAAGTTTTAAATATCCAATAGACGCACTTAGAGATGAATATTAAGTGTTTTGAAAAGCCCTAAGTGTGTGTCCCTTTAAACAAAGGATTTGGTTTTGAGAGCTAGGAATTACATTAAGAGGATGAAAATCAGACATATTCTTATTCTTTTTCTCCAGTGTATGTCCGCTTGGTTGTTAAGTGAGTTAAAATTCATTCTGAATACAGTTATTTTTTAGCATGTGCAGGCCTATCTTTTAAGATAATTAGGCAAACTTTTCTCATGTTTTAATTTTAATTCTCAATTTTAATAATTTTAGCTGCATACACTCTAAAAAAATGCTGGGTTGAAAATTTAATTTAAAAATTTAACCCAATGGTTGGGTTTGTCCATTTTTTACCCAAATATAGATTGAAACAACCCAGCATTTTTTTTAGACTAGAGTGTATTATCTTATCTTAAAGCTTCTGCTAAGAAAAAAATAAGTTTATGTTGAAGTACTAAAATAACTAAAACTCAAATAAACTAATTTAAGCTATATAGATAACAAACTCTAATAAAAATAACAAAATCACATTGCAAAATTACTAAAATATTAACTAAAAATAAAATAACTGAAAATATAAAAATACAACCTAATTCAAAATATTAAACTATAGCTCTAAAAATATAATATATTAATATATATTATAAGTTTTATATATATATATATATATATATATTTATTATATATATATTTATTATTATTATTATTTAAAAATAGTATTTTATTTTTTGGAAATTATTAAAAATATTATTATTATTATTATTATTATTTAAAAAAAACTCTCTGAGAGCGAGTCTGAGTACTCTAAAAAATGCTGGGTTAAAAACAACCCAAGTTGGGTTGAAAATGGACAAACCCAGCGGTTGGGTTAAATATTTGCCCAACGTGCTGGGCAGTTTTATTTAACCCAACTATTGTTTACTATTACTATATGACTGGCTTAAAATGAACCTAAAAATAGGTTGAAAAATAAAAACATTTATCAATAAGCAATTTAATAATGTTTATTGTTTAATTATTGTTCATTAAACTTATTAATAAATGTTAATTTCCAACATATTGTGAGTTCATTTTAAGCAAGCAATACAGTAATTTTTAAACAATAGTTGGGTTAAATAAAACTACCCAGCAGGTTGGGGAAACATTTAACCCAACCACTGGGTTAAAACAACCCATTCGCTGGGTTTGTCCATTTTCAACCCAACTTGGGTTGTTTTTAACCCAGCATTTTTTAGAGTGAGTGATCCAAGAAACATGACAGTAGAATTCCTTAGATTTGTGTAATTAGTAAAAATAAATTAAAATAGTAGCAATACAATTTTCATTGTAACATCTTACCATATGTTTGTCTTAACGATTAAAAATAAAGACAATTAAAGAACTTTTTTGTTTCATTTATAAGTAAAAAAAAAGAATACAGTCTAGATCTAAATCTCTTCATGGCAACCCTCATTCAGTGAAAAATCTGACTCAACCACAGATCTCGCGACAGTTTTGCAGGCATCGTGTCACGACCAACTTCTCACTACAACCGTTCTTTTAGCACAAGCACATACCATGCAGGGTCGCAGCAGGCCTATAGGTGGCAGTATTGTCATAAGCATCGTATCTGAAACCAATGACAGCGCAGAACACAAGGTATATTTGGCCCGACTCCTACCTCACTCATTTTCTTTGTCTCCCCCCAACAAAGTGTCTCCCTCTCTGAAACTACACCTGTGATATCAGTGAGCCACACACCCCTGAACCAGACAGTTTGCATTCTCATTTTCCAGACTGGTATCCACCCTCCCTTTTGAAGTGTCTTTCACTCTCTCTCCCCGTCAATCTGGCCCTAACTGAGGTGCTAACTGTTAGAAAATAGATTGTGTACCATACCTCCCATATTAACAACTTCTGCCCCCCCAAACAAAAAAAAAAAGAGGACTTGCTGCTTTCTCGCTACCAGCTCTTGAGACTGCTTAGCCTTCCTAATCAGAGAGCAATGCTAACAGCCTCTGTGGACAAGTCCCTGAATGGACTTAATAAACACACTCCTCATTAAAAAAGAACTTGATTTAATTGCATGGGGGGCTGAGGCTCCCCGTCTTAGAGCCCCAGAGGGAGAACTCTTAATCAGGGGTAAAGCCATACTTATTGTTCCATACCAGACACCTGAATCTGAATGCACCGAGAGCAGGGCGGATCTAGAAAATGTTTTATGGGGTGGCAACACCAAAGCAAACAAGCATTTGATCATCTATACCTAATCTATAGTATATCATCTATATTAGATCTATACTACACTCTAAAAAATGCTGGGTTAAAAACAACCCAAGTTGGGTTGAAAATGGATAAACCCAGCGAATGGGTTGTTTTGACCCAGCGGTTGCGACCCAACCTGCTGGGTAGTTTATTCAACTCAACTATTGTTTTTAAAATGACTATATAGCCGGCTTAAAATGAACCCAAAATAGGTTGGAAATTAAAAATCAGACTCATAATTACTAGAGGCAACAATAATAATCAAAAGGTGAACATTTATTAATAAGCAATTTAATAAATGTTTATTGTTTAATTATTATTCATTAAACTTATTAATAAATGTTAATTTCCAACATACTTTGGGTTCATTTTAAGCAAGCAATACAGTAATTTTTAAACAATAGTTGAGTTAAATAAAACTACGCAGCAGGTTGGGCAAACATTTAACCCAACCACTGGGTTAAAACAACCCAATTATTTGTATTATTTATACCACAATAGTAAATAAGTGTCTTTATAGAAATTTTATAAAGTATATTATCTTGAAAATTACAAATAAAATTTTCTCTTCATTTTAAATGGACAGCAATATATTTAATCATGTCTGGCAATTTGAAAAATATGTTTTATTGGGGTCTATAAAAGTTAAATAAACATTTAACGATCTATAATCATCTCACAGGTTTCTATGTACACTAATTTTTTATAAAATTATGCTGTCAGTACACCATAGTTATACAAATAAACTAGATCAATGCATTTCCATTCAAAGTGATGGAAACTGATAGAAAAACATTATTCCTTATCCTGTGGCTCTCTCTAGTGGGCAACATATCGCATACTTCATCTTTCAAGCCCTATGTATACTTAAATTTTTACGCGTACGCGAGGGTCAGCGCACAGTGCGCGTGATGTGAATTTCGTTATCAGAAGAGTATGTGCGTACTGTACGCGCACCGCCAGATTTTCTTGTACGCGCAGGTCGCATATGCGCATTAAATGTTTTTGAAGTAATTAGTTTATCCACAAGGTGGCAACCTTGCCCTGGGGGCGTTGATTCACAAGGTAGTCGAAGGAAAACTGCATAAACAAAACAGACCGGAACGCATGCAAGCTACAGCGACAATGGAGGCCTACATAGATGAGAGACTGTGCGAAGAGGTTAGAAAGTACCCTCATTTGTACTCTAGCATGAAAGAATACAACAATAGATGTTTACATGGGTTGTAACTCGTGGCGAGAGATTGTTCAAAACTGCGCATGCGTCAAACGCCTGTGTACTTTCCAAGGCTGTGTGTTCAACTGTGCACGTACACTAGCGTACACGTAAAAAATGAAGTATACCCAGGGCTTCAGTTGAAATGGCTGATAGTTTAGAATTTGCAGTTAGCATCATAAATTCATTAGGACCCCTTGAATCCCTAATAGGCTAACAAAATATCAATATCCAGGGCGCCAAGATAATGTATTAAACGCATCAACACATTCTAAATGTCTCTGAGCTCGTTAGAGTAGGTATATCATTACTACATTGAGAAGACTTTATTATTATGTAGGCTACTTGGATGGTATAGGCAAATCACAAGTTTTAGTGCATTAAAAGCAACAAAAACGTTCGAATGTGAAAGAACGGCCAAAATATAAAAGCACTGAGACTTAAGACTTGTCTGGACATTATGGGAGGTCACCCAGAACACACTAGCAACCACCTAGCAACGGAGCAACAACCCAGAACACCTATCTGTTTCTCTAACTATCCTGACCTTCAAGCTATTTTAAATAGTAGTAATAAAAAAGACCTGGTCAAGCCAACATAAATTTTGTCTTTTAAAAATATCAATATAGTTAAAGATTACCTAACTCTGCTAGTAGTTTCTATGATCGTGATCCTCTTATTAATGGTTTCGTTTTATTTTTGTTTTGTCCATGATGAAAAAGGAGCGGGAGAATCCGCGCGCCACAAATATAGTTACGGTACACGACGCAGGTCAAAATAAACGATGAGAAGCGTTGTGGAAAATAATACTATATATAAATAATGTTTAAAAAAAGTCAATTTGATTGTGAATGGGCTACACTGGCTGTGCTGTGTGTTTTTGACTCACCAAAAAGAACCGATTCATAAGAAATATCTTTTAATGAAGTTGACTACACAGCGCGAGCAGCTGACGCGTTTTTTTTGCATTTTTTTCGCGGCCATCTTTTTTATGTTATCGCATTAAATCGCAGCTGCTAAAATGCGATACAGAAAACACTGCTTACATTTATATTTTATACAGGGAGATGGTGTGCTTTTTCTTATGGTGGAAGTTGTTGCCACCCCGTGAGAGAAAGAGGGAAAATAAAAATATAGGCTAAAGAAAAGAAGTGGATGGGAGGGATCCCCAAGGAAGGAGAGTGAGAGAGATGATGTGAACAAAGGACAGTGTCAGTCAGAGAAGAGAGAGAGAGAGAGAGGAAGAGGAAGAAAGAGAGAGCTCCAACTTATCCACAAACTTCACTGTGAAAATATAGACTCAAGACTGCTGCACGCATGATGGAAAATGAAAATCAATTAGAAATTAATTATGGAAACATTGCGAGGTGCAATGCACCTTTTCCCCTTAGAAAATAACCTCATGGAGGGCTTCATTTTTCAATCCATAATTCCGATGCTTAGAAAAAAGAGAATAGCCTATTATAAGATTTAAAATAAAATGTAAATATGTTACATATGTTAATGAAGTTAAATATTTTCATAAAAATAAAGAAAAATATATTTTTATTAAAAATATTTAAAACTCTTAAAATAATTTTAATATTTTAGCATATATGTTGTAAAAATATATTTATTTTGAATACATGAATGAATGAATGAATGAATGAATATTTATATAGAATTCATAGATTTTGTTTTGTATTTTGCACAACATAATACAACAGATTTTTAAATAAATACAAATTTTAATGCATTTAAATATTTTCATATTTGAATAAATATGTAGGCCTATTGTATTTATTTTGAATAAATAAATAAACAAACAAATAAATATTTAGGTGCAGAATTCATAGAATAAAAAAATATTTTGCATAATACATAAATAGCCTACAACAGATTTTAAAATAAATAAATACATATTTCAATGCATTTAAATATTTTAGTAAAAAATAAAAAAATATATTTTTATTAAATACACTTAAAACTCTGAAAATAATTTTCATATTTAAGCACATATGTTGCAAAAATGTATTTATTGTGAATAAATATTTATGTGCAGGATTTAAATTTTTTGCATAGGCCTAATACGTATACAACATGTTTTTAAATAAACACATTTTTAATGCATTTAAGTATTTTAATAAAAAAAGAAAGAAACATATGACATTTTTATTTAAAATATTTAAAACTCTGAAAATAATTTTCACATTTTAGCATATATGTTGCAAAAATGTTGTATTTATTTTAATCAATCAATCAATCAATCAACCATAATCTTGATACTGTTTTTTTTACAGTAAAATAGAGTATTTCATATTTGTCTAAAATTATATTTATATACAATTTTATATATGTATTTATATAAAAATATATACTTTTGAAATACTATTGATTATGCACATACATACAAAATGAATATTTAATCAAATAAATATTTAAAAAATATTAACGTTGCCAGCTCTGTCATAAGGTTCTTACATGTAACCTGGAATTGATAAAAACAATGAGTCTGAATTGCAAAATGGCCCACCCCATTTAAACGTGATCTCTGCTCCGCTTCTGCAGCGCTCCGTCCGGTCTCTCCACAGGGGTTTAAATCTTTTGAAGCTGGGATGAAAGCTGACAGTGGTTATTTCTCATCATGGCCTGGCAGTTTCATGTGTCACAAGCGCTCAATATGGGATTGGTATAGAAGTATAGAAGACTATTATGAATCTTTCTTTGTGAAAGCTAAGCACTTCTCTATCTGAGGACCTGCCAATACTGTCATGTTTTATACTCATCCGAACGGCTCTGGAGTTTATCTGGAACACTGACAGATCATTGATAGATCCATGTGCATAACCTTTTTATTCATATATTTGTCTATGTAGTCAATTTCAATTGTAACTAAAGTTCCTTTGATTGACAAATCTGACATTTAAGCTCTTTTCTGAAACTCTAGAGGAGACAAATGTAAGATAAGGGCCTTTTTCTCAAGAGAAAAAATTAAAAGCAAGTCTAAAGTAAGATCCATTCCTTAAAATGAGATCTATATGCTTACATTTCTTGTAGTTATTAGGAATTCATGCATATGCATTCATGAGGCAAATATGAAGGACACATTACTTTGAAATACGGCAACGAACACAAGTTTTGCTTTATCCCAGGGGAAGAAGTGACTCTTGAACTAGTCCAACTTTCCCCTTGTTCTAAACAAAGTCAGACTAGTTCAAACACTGAATCAGTGGCGTCAGCTCTGAACGCTGTTACATCACAGTCTGCATACTAAAACTTTCAAATCTCTTTTGTGCGTGTAAAATTAGTCATTGTCTGTCTTCGAGGGGAAACACTTTCAGCATGACAAGTTGTCCTCAAATGGTTTAAAACATGTTTTTGTAATTGTCTCAAGCACATAAGTTCATCTCTTATCATTTTGACACTCTTCTTGCAAAATACATGTCAAGGTTTTCAGTCATAATAACAGGTAATGGATTGGGCTTGATATTTCATTGGGTTACGCTTTATTTCGATGGTCCATTTTAGACATTATACTAACTATAAGTAAGTAGAACTATATGCAGTCTTGAGCTGCCTTACACCGTGTCCTAACCAGACGGGATGCGATTCCAGCGACAAACAATTTGTCTGTCCACAACAGACGCGACACGACTATGAGACGTGATAATGTCAATCAAAAATCACAGCCAATCAGAAGAGCGCGTGGGCGGGCTCTATCAGCAAGCTCCCGGCACTCGCAACGAAATGGAGTACATAATCAAATTCATGAATATTACACCATTTTAACATTATTAAAAATATACCGAGTTACTGAAACAATCTTTGTCGTAGAATACACTTGTCTGTTCACGATGAGTTGACAGTTTAAACGTTTCTTGTGCCATTTTATTTATTTCGAAGATCTGAGGTGAATTGTCCATTGTTGCTTTCAGTACGGCTATAAACATTAAATAAAACATTAAATAAAGCGGCTAGTATGGAAAAGATA